>JAPSES010000001.1:20459128-20482421 GCA_029822895.1 Maxillicosta whitleyi
AGCAACGCCAGAATCCTTTAAAAAAATTCCTGGATCCAGACAGTGATCCGGATCACCTCCAAAATTTAATCATCTGTCCCTCTGTCTCAGAGTGAAGATTTCCTGAAAATTTCATTAGGTTTGGTCAATAATTAACAGAGATACTGAGAAACAAAATGTTTGGTCCCATTGACCTCAATTTTAACAAAAATTTCGAAGTGATTTCTTCAGGATCACCCCCAAAAGTTAATGGGTTCTTCCGAGGCCCACACTCTACCTCTCCACCAAATTTGATGGAAATTGGGTCAGTAGTTTTTGTGTAATCCTGCTAACAAACAAACAAACAAACAAACCAACAGACGCGGGTGAAAACATAACCTCCTTGGCGGAGGTAATAATGGCGTATTTTTATGGAAAATTCAACTGAAGTCCTCTATGTAGAAATGAGTCTAGAGCTTAACTTTTAAGACACCTTATGTTACCTACTTATCTTCTGTTGACAAATTGGAGGTAAGACTGATTAACACATCTATATCTTTACAAATTTCAACATGGAAAAGGATGAGACCCGGCTTTTCCCCCAGGTCCTATCAGATGGGAAGACGAGCGGTGCTGTGGACGGGCCAGCCTGAGGTGTCTTAATACATTTTAGGCAGAGGGGACTGAGATGTCTGTAGGGCTTGTGTCTTCTAATGGGGGGCTGTGGAGCCGCTGGTCTGTGTCAGTACCAGTAGCTCCAGAGCAGCTTGATTTCCAAGTGTCAAGTACAGTTAACAATAGCAGATGCAGGATTCGAACCGGAGAAACCATGGCCCACAGAGCTGTTACATTCTAGCTACATATAAGTTTATGCACTGTGACTTATGACAACTGAGGAAAAAAAGGTGATCTGTCAGAGGCTGCATTATTTTGATCTGTTTGTATATGGAAGAACGCACATATTCATTTACACATTTGTAGAGGTATGTGAGGATTTTTTGGGATTCCACACTGAATACTGATAAAATGTCTATATAGGAAGAGCTCTTTTCCAAAACACTATATATCCATTTTAAAAAATGAAGTGTTTTTATTGTCTTTCTCTGTCAATATCACTGAAATCTATGTTATAATGCTTAAAATTGTTATGGAAATAGCAGATAACATTAACCTACTTCCAATTTTCTTGATGCTATCTTAAAATCAGGTTGTAAAAAATAAAATAAAAAACTGTAATTAAATGACTTTTATAGCGTTTTTGGAAATTAGCTCTTATTAAAACCTTTTACATTCTTCTTGCTTCCAGTTCCGGCTCCTCTGTTTTCTAGCCATTACATTGTATATCACCTATTTAAAAGACACTTTTTTAAAATTGTTTTTCATTTATTATTGTTTCTTTAGTGTTTATTTTTGGTTCTTCATTTTTGCAGGGATTTAACAATATTTTGACAAAAACGATAAAATTTTACAGCAACTTTACGACAGAAAATTAAATAACTCAAGAATGTGTGAGTACACAGCGAGTGAAGTTTCAACCAATTAATTATTCAACCAATTGTTAAAATGAATCTTGACATGAAAACAAACTGCAGTTAATGTTTTGCCGACAATCATTAAATGAACCTGCACATATATTTATTTACAGCATAGTGTTTTTTTTTTTATTATAGTGAGGAGAGGTGCTTTTTTGCTAAATACATTGAAATCTTTATTTGTTTATTTATTTATTTATTTAACAAACTAATAAGTAAATTTAGTATAAAGTATATGTGTACATATGGATATATTTAGTGGGATATATGGATAGATTTTTAATCCGTAATGGCATGATAACACTCAACCATGACCCTGCTCTAACCATACAGTGACAATGACAACTCAAACAGATCTGTGGCTCCTCAAAGCCGCAGCCTGAGCCCCTGTGGCCCCTGGGAGCGTGTTCATGTTGTCCCCCTGGATCAACTCAGGGACAGGCCTGCTGAGATCCACAGATCAGCATTGCTCTGAAGAGAGAGCTGTTGGGGAGCATATGTTGGATGTGACACATTGTTGTACTGAAGCACATGTGTGTGACTATGCATTTACAGAAAACCACAACCCCCTACCTCCCTAAGCCCTCACACAAACAAACACACACAGTCCATACAGTGCCTGAAAACAAGCTCAATACACAAGCTTACATGGGTCCACAACAACAATATAAACACTGTAACCAACTTATACTGTATCCACATGCAGGCACACACACACACGCACACACACACACACACTCCCTCATTCCCATCTAAATCTCCAGTTAAACAAATCACTGTTTCCCCAGCAGCACATATTCTCCCAGCCCCCATCGACAGCAGAAGCAACAAAACCATAGCAACCAGTTGGATTACATCCAGCATTATATGTATTAGATTTGATGGAGTCAAAGCGCTGGCCACAATCTCATTAAAGCTAATGTGTTTATATTTGTGTTGTGTGCTGCTGATTGCAGTCTCTGTGGACTTGAGTAGGGTAACGCTGACATGATGAGGCCAGTGTTTTGGCTGCTCAGATGTTCCCTGTAATTGAGGCCACAGAGTTAGCTCACTCTGATTGGTTGGCTTTTGGTTGTTCTTGTAAAACAGCCGCTATGTAAATATATACATAAATATATATGTAAAGGCATACACACACACACACACACACACACACACATATATGTATATATAGATATAGATATATATGCACAGACGTGTGCCTGTATGCACCAGACACACTTGTAATCCTGTATTTGATGTGCATATGTTGGAACAGACATGGAGTCATTTTGTTCAGAGGCGGTGTGTCCACCAGGCATGGATTTGGCATGACAGCCAGGCTGGAGCCTCATGGCATTTTCCTTTATCCACTTCTTTTCCTTTCTGTCTGTCTCTATCTCTTCTGTAGTGGTTATGGGGGTGCTCTTACACTGTGTTAACTCATATTGCAGGGTAAAAACTATTAATAAATGACTTAAGGCTTTAGACATTTTTTAATCTAGTTTCACAAAAGTGTTTCTTATCTTTCCTTGTCTTACATGCATTACTCAAAGCTAGTGATTAATATCAAGTCTTATATACGGCAAGCACATACACACGGAATGTCTCTATGAATACTTAAGTGTGTTTATATGTGAATATGATCTATTAAGATGTTTCAACTCATAGGATAAGAACAAATCATTTTTAAAGATGTACATCCTCTCTGTACTGTAAACATGATAACTCAAACTCTGAGGTTTTCATATCGGTATGACGCAGAGTCAATCTGCAGCAGAGTGCAGTGTTGGATAAAGTTACACTCCTCTCAGCCTTGTAAAGTACAGAGTGCCCAGCTTTTGCAAGGTAACCATCTTTCTTGGCCGTCCGTCTCATTCACTTGTAAAACATAGCTATACTTTATAGGCTTGTTACTGCCACAGGGTTACTCTTTTATTTATTAGCCTGTCCGCGGTGAATGGATGTGTTTCTGTCTGTGATGTGAACCTCTTAAAGTGAGCCTGATTCCTGTGTTGCTTCTATCAGGGTTGGACAGGAATGCTAATGCTATCAGACAATCAGTCCCCTGCCTGTGGGTGGATAAGACTTGTGCATGTGCTTGTGTGTGTGTAGGTGTGTGTGTGTGTTTCAAAAAAGATGTGATTGAAACACTTACTCTGACATCTAAATGATTCCTTTTTGTATCCATGGATTGTAAATAGTAATAAATATGTTTTTTCTGTCTAGTAGTGAAAATATCGCTGTTCCTCTCACATTACATTCACACTGTTTCACTGATTGAGCTGTCGGAATATTAAATGTATCTGATAAATTCTGGTTATATCCATCCACTGGATTTTGTGGGGTTGGGGGGCAGTGCCTGCCAAGTATGGTGACTCCATGCTTCTCAGACCACTGAGCTTCAGTGCGCTAAACTCCAAGATAAATGATAAAAGGGAGCTAATCTTCACTGGCATGCCATCATAGCTCATTTCCATAGCAGCCTCTCTCATTGTAGCAGGATCAAATCTGAGCTGGCACAGAACAGTTGTTTCCATTTGATATGCCCCTCTGCCCACTGCTCCATAATGGCTCCTCTGCAATAAGGATATACTTTTTGATTGCCAGTGAATATCCTGCAGCGATTTAACGCTTTTCCTTCTGACGGTGTGTGAAGCCCATTCTGTTTCTGTGGCTGAGTTCATCTTGATTTGGACAGGGAGGCAAAGGATGGAGGGGAGAAGAAAAGAGAAGAGATTTTAGTGCACTCTCTGTTCTCCAGGATAATGAATGCTTTGTCAGGGAGAATCCATCAACGGTCACTGTGGGGGGAGGAAATGTCAGGGAAAGTTATGGTTTGTTGGCTTTTAACCCACGTGGCCCAGCCCCGCAAAGTAATTGAAGTACAGAAAATGTCATGTTGTTGCACTTCATCTATTTGTATAGCTGTCTCACAGGATAAATAGAAATATTGCTGTGGCAACACGATGAACAACAAAGCCTAGTGTCTGTTTAGATCTGCAAAGTGTGGGTGGAAGGTTGATGTACCGTACAATACACCACATTGCACATCCCCAATGTTGCAAAAAGAGAATCTCTATCGATTCTTGTTCTTCTACTATTTGAGCGCTTATTATGCTCTTGTGCTTCTTTCAGAAATAGCTTCTTCTTTTGTCAATTTGATATTGTGCAAACCAGACTCAAAAATCAGGGCTTGATGATTGCAGCCTTGTTGAAAGCAGTTGGGTATCTGTGTGATATGGACAGAGAAGAGCAGTTCACAAGGCATGAAAGAAGGAAATGTGTGTGTGGTGGGTGCACACCCTCTCCCAGGTATTACTCTGTGACAAAGGAACGGCAAGATGCTTAAAAAGATAGACTTTTCCACCAGTAGTATGATGATTATTGGTACCTCCCTGAACATTTCAGGGCAGACCTTTCTATTCTCAGTTAAATAGTAAAATTCTCAGTTGACACCATATATGAATAAATAGTTTTCTTCCATAAAGCACAGTGAGGTACACTATTATTAAACTGAATGTTGAAAGGATTGACAACTCACTACATCAAACTATTACCAACTACTTAACTCAGTAGATGTTTCTCTGTTGTGCTTTTCTAAGTTTCAGATTGTATCTTTAGTTTATGAGACCTTGTTTTTCTTAAACTGGCCAATGGAATTCAGCTCCTGTCTGAAACAGGCTGCTTAAACTCCAGTTTCCTAAACATCCATACCTCCAGAATCCTGCTCTGTTGTGATAAGCATATTTTCACAAAGTCTGCCTGGTGACAGAACATAGTGGATATAAGATGTGCATCGCACTCTCCCAGAAATTACAAACATGTATGACTAAATTACAGCTAAGTCATGTATGTAATGTATTATAAATGTAATGACACCTGCACACTTTAACATAATTAAAGTGGTAAATGTTATTTCTAAGTAATAAAGACACTTATCCTGAAAGTAAATATAAATCATTCACACACAATAAATTTTGTTGGTTTTCCGCTACAAGTTAAAATATGGAAATTCACTACAATCCTCTCTTAGATCGAACAAAAGACACTTTTACTGGATGAAACTAAACTGAAAAGACATTTCCACCCATTACACCAATGAGAAGATCTGCACTGGAAATTATGCATTTACCTTTTCATGCCAAAATTGATTGCGCTCATAAAATGCCTGGTTTGGTGTCTTTTTCCCTCATCATATTTGTGAAGACAGATTGTGGGTCATATAACCCACAATAGACACTGACAGCAAAAGGCAAGGAGAAGAAGAAGAGCTGCTACTGGAGACATGATGTACAAGCACAGTGGAAAGAATGAAGTGTTTTTTTTTAGGGATGGAAATAGGACAGTGGTGTGAGGTATCACAGTGTGGCATATTACTGAGTAAATATGGAGTATTGTGACCCCTCCAGGAGCCATGACTCTTTATATATAAAGTAGAATTAAATTATATTATAATTAATAATCAAGGTCCTGATTATGTTTCTACATGTGTGATAAGAAATTAAAAAATTAACATCATTTGTACTTTAGCCATTTTATGAATGTCATTTGTGGGAGTTATAGTTAGACATAGCCATAGCTCCATTTATCATCATTTATGAAAGTAACATTGTCGGCTCAACTGACAGTATTCAACATGAATATATTCAGCCTGAGTAACGAAACAAAGGAAGGCAATGTTTTTGTATTGGTTCAGGATATAAACAGGATACATAAATCTGTCTAAATGGGTCTGGTGTTGATAACTGTTAAGTGGGTGAGACTGTGCATTTTGTGCACCTACTGTGCATGGAAAATAGGGTTCTGTAATCCAACGGCATATTAAAGACACTAATTGGCATCTTTTTGACCTCTCAAGGTCACACAAGCTCAAAGGTCATGGCATCAAAAGAAAGCCCATATGTGACTTCCTATCTATTGCCAGTAGTAATTATATCAATATCTTCAACTGTTATTAAGTTATAGGACTTTTTAATGGGATTCTCCCCCACACCCCATTTCTAACCAAAGGGGATTTTAAAAATTTAAAAAAAAAATCATAAAAAATTCCTAAATCAATATTTTCCAGTTCTTTGAACAAACCCGGTAGACCTTACCCCAAAGATGTTCCACTAGAAATATCAAGCCATTCTGACTGATGGTTTCGCAGGAGAAGATTCTTGAAAAATTGTTTATGGACGACGGACAGACTGATTCCAGTAGTCCAACGGACTCATTTGAGCCGTTGGACTAAAAACCATGACATACTGACATCAGCTTGTTGTAAGAAAAATGTTGCTGAAGCCTGAGCTTTTGACTCTTATGGATTACAGTTACATACAGTATGCTCTCTCGCTGTTTTGAAACCACATTTAATAAAGCCGTCTGACATTGTAACATTATCCTGGAAGTCAGACAGAAAATAACAAAAAACATAATATGTCTGATATGAGGCAGTTCTGTGTTTCTTAAGCTTTGCCAGTTTAATTAAAATCACTTTGAAGTTGGACCTGAGAGTAAAACCATCCATGTCTAACTAAAAGCCGGTGGATGAGCCGACACATTGAAGCCAGTTCTAATTGTAGAGGGCCTGTCTGTCTGTGTTGTTTAGTGATCCATGGATGGACCCTTTCCTCCAGTTAGAGGTAGCCGGGCTTGAATGACACCTCCATATTAGTGAAAGCTGCACAACCTCTAACTGCTGAAGCATGGCTTCTTGTGTAGCCTTTCCTTCCTGCAGACTGCCTCATTCCAATTCTAAGGCCAGAAATAACTGTCAGCATTGGCCGAACTGGGCTCCTGGAATCCAGACTCTGTCCATTGCTGTGGGGGCCGACATTCTTTATGTGAGTAATGGGAGAATGTGTGAGGCTTTATCTCCCATCCATTCCACATATTGTTTGACTACCCTGCCCCAACAATGTAAACTCTCCAAGTCAAAGTTCACTGAGGTCATGATTGGTATTTATTGACCTAGAGCGAGAAAAGACAAAGAGCTATGAGTAATATTTCGCTGTGGTTTAAAATTGACGGAGACTGAAGCAAACAGAGTGGTTTGCAAACAACTGCTTTTCTTTTGGAAATGGCCTGTCATAGACATCAGCGTCACATGATCACAGCACTGAGCAGCTGACATGTTTTGATTCTGGCACTGTTTGTTGAGCAGCACACAATGATTTGATTCAAATGTTATGATTGGAAGGATGGAAAAAAAAATCTGCAATCTTCAGTAATTGTTCCCCGGAATGAAATTGATTCACACCCAACCGAGCATGAAATAACATTGGCAGATGACACTGCTGTTACTGTGCCTGAAACACAACATGATTCTAATAGGAATAATCAGCACCTTCTTGCAGAGAGGAAACACACACACACACACACATATACACAAACTACAATACTTCGAGATTATTTTATGCAAAGTCTTTACCAGGTAGAATTATTATAGATTGAATTAACTGAATTTGTTCCTAAATGGATCTGAAATACATGATTTTACATAATTTTTTTCCCAACAAATAAGTTTTTAAATTGAGTTTTACATTTCCTCTCACTTAAAGAATGAGTGGGAGTGTGGAGGATGGTACTTTATCTGCTTTAATGTAATGAGGACTTTCAAAAGCAATTCTAAAGTAAACATTAAAACAAGTGTGAGCTGTAAAAAGTAGCACAGCTCTAATTCCACATAAGATTGGCAAGTGTTTAAAGGCTAATTATGTTCTTATCTAGGTTTAAAGGTGCAATAAGTAATATTTTCACATCATAAGCACTTATGTGACTTTGTGCTAGGAATCAGTTGTTGCTTTTAGTGGATTCCATTTCTAAGATAAAAGTGTTGCTAATGCAAAAGAAAGGAATCAAAGGCATGACCATAGGAATTTTTTGTACAATATTCAACTGAAATTGTATCATGGACCATTCTACTGTGGATGTGGAAAACTATAAACAGTCAGGAGAAGTGATGGTCTGAACATTCTCGTGTGTCTACATCTTTTTCAGAGACTGGTGATTTTTTTGTAAACTTTTTTTGGAAAAAGTTACCAAACATTTTTTTGCAAGTCTAAAGTATATCCCAAGTTGAAGGAACTATACACCTGACTTTTCTGCAGTCCTGCATCACTGGTTACTCTCATTTATTATCCATCACCATTGTAAACAAACTGTGTAATCAGTGTGCACAAAATGTTTCCCACTTTGGACGTGTATTTGTGCTTGTATTTCATTTCAGCCAATTAGACCACCAATAGAACACTGGTGCACTAAAGCTATCTATAAAATGTATGCCTTTGTCGACTGAACTGACAGTTTTCAACATGCATATCACCCTTTCGAACACGTGATCACAGCTTTTAGCAGTTATGCTGTTAGTTTGAGTTTGGCCCAGGGCGGTGTGTTCTGAAAACACTCCCCACACAGTAGCTCCACTCTGCAAGCCCAGGGCTGATCAGTAAACAGACTGACCTGATTCTGATGCTTTGCCTCCAGCTACTCAGCCTGGAGTCATTGAGCAGAGCTGCTCTTTAACCAACACTACACTCTTGGTATTTAGTTGGCCTCACACTGTCCATTTCCTTCTGCCTAACCAGCTACTTTAGCAAAGCGAAATGTTTTTCAGGTCAAGACATTGTTGGTTGGTGTATGTAAAGCAGAAGGAGATTACCATCCCACAATCAATAGTTCCAATTGACTTTGCTTGAGAAAAAAGGATGGTGAATTTGAACAAAATATCCATCAGACATCATAGGTTTCTTCTGAATAACCTGAGGTCATCTTCTGATGTGAAATTCTTTGAAATATTATTCAATTGCATTTTTTCTTTACGATGGAGACAGACATTTAAAAGACAGTTAATGACCTCCAACAAATATATGAGCTGGATTCCAACTGCAAGCATTAAAAGAAACATGACAAGTTTAACAATAGAATTTAATTAAACACACTGGAGAACTCAGGCAGTAGATACTCCAAAAAACACAGAATCCTAAGACAGGTTGATGAAAATGGAAGGCAGGACGCATGGTAGTATAGTTATAAAGCTCCTACATAATAAGTGGTTTATTTTAATGTTTAACATATTTAAAATATTTATTTTTTTACAGCATCAAATACTGAAAAATAAATGAATAAAGTCCCACCCTATGCAAGTACAAACTCCCCATCCCCAATGCCACTTAAAAAAGAAAACAATCTGTAAAACACAAATATATAGACCTTCAGTCAGCAAATCAGCCAGAATACTGAGTAAAGATCATTCTAGTACCCATGTCCATGGTTGGTTAAAGTCTATTAAATGTCTGAAGTCCTACCACGTTTTTTTTTTTGTGTGTGTGTGTGTGTGTGCAAAAAATGCCTTAGTTACCAAGTTTCAAACCATTCTAATGTGGTTTAGAAAGCCTGCTGGACTCAGCTGGATTTGCACCAGTTCTCATGAATATTCAACATGCTTATTTGCTTGACTCTGATTGGCTAACAGCTAGCCAATGAGAGCCTGGCTTTTCAGTATCCTTTGCTCTGAGAACTGTAGAGTAGAGGAACTGGCATAAACTGAAAGTGAAACTTAACATGCTTTGAACATCCATCTCTCTTGTACAGCAGACTTTACACCGAATGTTCACAGCCTCTAATCTGTATCCACTGGGTCCCCTCGACTGCTCTGTGGGCCCCCCAGGAATGCTTGGTCCATGGGCGGGGCTTCAGGGGGCCTGGGAGGGCAGGGGTCCTCTGGCTTGGGCCCGGGATGGAGGGGTAGTAACATCAACATTTAGCAAGTCACAATTGCAACTTCTAAGTGGTGATTCTCAAAATTAAAGCTCATTAAAAACCACATGAGGAGCACGATGGGACAGGAGAGACTTGGTGGACGAGCAATTTTGTCCTCTGAAAATGAGTGAGCCAAGACGCTGGACATAACAGTGCATTGTGGATGAGTTTTGTGGAGCACAAGGTTTGCCGTGTGCCCTTTAAATAGTGGTGAGTAGGTCTAACACTTTTTATTGAATTTGTGACTGTAAATGAATTTGTGGGCTGCTGTGCCAACTTTACAAAACATTGGAACTATTCATTCAGGAGCCTACTGTGCTCTCAGTAGTTGGAGTGTTTGTTAAAGTGGGTGTTAGAATGATGTGGTCCCTATCACTAGGGCTGAACTGCTTTGATTTTGTGTTGTTATTATTAGGGGCCAGGTAGCCTAGTGTTTTTGTTGTTCTCTTGGTTTGTTGGACTTCATGTCCATTTGATTGATATCAAAATGGCATGGTTGCTGTCCATGGTTCTGAACTTTGACTATCAAATTCTTCGACCGGTGTGTCAGAAATGTAGTACCACTTGTAAGCCCTGCTGTTGCGGACATGTGTATGTTGTAAAGCATGTAATCACAAGCTTTCACAGGTTTAAAGGGCCCGGTCATGTGTTCTGCCCCCAGCCTGGTGCTGACTTGTTCCGTCATTGGCAGGGGCCCATGAATTTGCCATGTTTACCACCCCCCTTACAGTGCCCCAACGAAAACTGAATTAAATTAATTCTGTGGGTGTGGTCTCATTCAGGTGAGCTCATGAATAGTAATGAGCTCAAGCATTAACACGTCACACTGACCAGCTTTTCTAGCTGACCTGATTTCTCTGCTTATTTCTTTTTAGTGGCAATAGCAGACAGAGGAAGTAGTGGTTCATTTTCAAATTCACTACATAACAAACACCTATGGACCTGACATATTTAACAAATACAACTTAAAATGATTTTGTGCGGCAGGACAATCCAGTATGATACTGTAGTTGGGGCATAAATGTTTTGTTTTAATGGTGGTTATGTGGTGAGGTTCTAAGGACCACACCACAACTACAGTCCGATTCAGTTGGACTACACAGTCAGTTGCACTCAGACTGATTGAGAGTAATGATTTAAGATAATCTTTTGCATCTATCTCATATTGACTTATTAAATGTTCACACAGTGAGATACACCATCTCTATATCACCACGTGTTCAGAATAGACTCAATCCCATGAGCAATCGGTGCAGCGTTTCCATTGTCTCTCCTGGAAATTAGTGGGGGAAGGAATTAAAGACCAAGGTTAATTAAGAAAGAGCTTAAATCACAGCTGCTAATCACTGCAGCTTACACACAGAGAGTAGTATCTACACTCATTTCTGTTGAGAGTGAGGGAAGGAGATGCGATTGCACAGAAAAGTGCTGGAAACAATAGGTGAGAGGCTCATTAAACTGCTGACAGTACCTTAATTCTTTTTCTATAGCTGGCAACACACGCAAATGAAATGAGGGAAATGGTTCCTCCTCAAAGTTAGTCTTCGTAGTTTAATTAGAGGTCACGATATGTTAGGATTATTCATCAGCACTGTTGAGTTCAGCAGAATGCATTGGTGAGTTCGTACCACTACATGAGCGCTATTAGGTACAGTAGATCTCCTATCAGTACGTGTATGGGTTTAGACATTAGAAGTACAAATACATAGGTCACGTTTCAATACTGTGTATGAATGAGACCTTTTTTTGTTCTCTTCTCTCTTAACTTAAACAATAAGTAATCATCTTGATTTGATATGACAGTATGATAAAAGTGACCTTTGAAGATACAATGAAAGCAAGTCACATTACATTAAAATGATGCACCTCTGTCCACGTGCTTTAATATTATTCATAGAATTGGCCCGAAAACATATCACACAGGCACTACATTATGGACTGCTACTTTTGTTACCATTCCATACATGACACCTGACTTTCTCACTTCACGTCTCATCTTGATCCTATTGTTGACAGTTTTTAAGAAAAGCCACATGCAGGTGAAACATGTGAATGCCTGGGAACAAACCTGCAGCCTCATAGCTGCCTTGGCTTGAGACTGGCATGGACAGGCTGCACCAGCTGCTCGAGAAACCCCCAGTGTGGGAAAGTCTTTCCTCGGCTAATGGAAGACAAACACCTCAGAGAGTGGTAGAGATAGCATGAAAGCGATTAAAGCGTGACCCAGATTCTGTTGTGTCTCTGGCCTTTCACCGCAGTTGACAAATACAGGAGGGGACCTTGCTAATGAAAACACCGTTGAAACACTGGATGCTAATGAAGACAAACAGCCTCATCATAAGGTGCAGATGGTACAGGCTTTGACAGGAAAAGTGCTTGTCAATAGAGCTATTATATTAAAACACAGCTATGGTGTTTATAATTTAATCACAAATGCTCAAAACTAATTTGAAATCCCATCAGAAGTTACTGAATAAAAGCCGAGGAGCAGCGTTGGAGATGCTTCTGTGTCATAGAAATGAAAAGCAGTGCTGGATAATTATGCAGTGCATCGGCCCGCATAGTTCAGTATATAAGAATTATAGGGAAAACAGCATTAATGCAATAGAACATATTTAAATGTATGCTTTCATTAGTGTATAATCATCTGAAAGTAAGAATCACTGTGTTCTATTGTAATGCACAATTTATTTGCAGATGAAGGTCACATGTAAGGAGTCTGCCATGTTGAATTAGCATGTTTCTAAAATACCTCAAAGCAAACTTAATTTTGTTTTCCTGTTTTCCTTGTGCGCCATTAAGACACGTTATCATTACAGACTATGTTTGAATGGAGGGTACCAGGGTTAATATTGCGAACACTTACATTAATTTGGACCTTTCCAATTTTTAATGGCCTCCTTAGGGGAGAGTGAGGTGAGGGGTTGCAATATGTAATTTCACAGCAACTACAATGAAAGGTTATTCACCATACCTTTGTAATCCCATATGAATGGGTGTCAACATTAGATAATGTGGCTAATGTATGCCAACAGGCTGGGTAATAAAGTACTGGTAAACTTCAGAATGACAGAATCTGCTCTGTCTTTTAGTGTCATCCTATAAACACAGCTACAATGGAGCTGCAAAATATGTTTTATTCAATAAGCAGGAAGTCAAATGTCATGCTCAGCAGCCAAGCTAGCTGTCAGTCAAAGTTAGGATGACAGACACTCACTCACCTGTCACTCAAAGCAGCCACGCCCTTAATCATGCCAATCTGTATTCCAAACCCACCCCCCTTACATGACAAGAAGGGGGAAATTATATGACTATAATCGCTTTTATTTACATGTAAATGTTCATAAATATAAACTGGCCCATTTTAAAAATAAATAAATAATTCATTAATTTCTGGAGCTGCTGTATAATTAGATATTTTACTATGGATGTATGTGGGAGTTAACTCAGTCTTAGAAACAGCCTCAAGTGGATATTCAAGGTACTGGAGTTTTCACATTTCAGCCCCTGAGGTTGATGCTCAGATGTTAATCAGGTAAAATGTTAACACACAAGGCTTGTAGCCATGTTTTACATACATTATGTACATGTTTCACATAGATTTAGTGATACATTTTCATATAATGCCATTTCATTCTAATGAGATATTATGAGAAATGTCAGACATTATTTAAAGAAGACATGACACAACTGACTAATGAAGGAATTAAGCTGTTTGATTAAATACAATTACTGATTTCTCTCAATATTGTCATACACTGTTGGAAAAATTCAGTCAACAAATTATATAATATAGTTTTTGATATTTTTAGAAATTTTGTTAAATATTCCAGCTTATTTACATATATTTATTCATTCTTATTTTTAAAAAGGCATTGTGTCTTATAACACATGCCTATATACAATCAGAGCCATATGTAGTCTTGTTGCATAACCTGTGAAGACACCTGTGTACGGCTGATATACTGGCAGCATCTGAACCTATTTATGTCTTCAACAATTACAGCTTGGCGCTTGCACTAGTGCTTTCTCCTTCATGGTTTTTGTCTCTGTCAGTAACTATTTGTCTTTGGAGACAACACTGTAAAAAGAAATATTTGTTTTAATAACTTGTGGTGTCTATTTCTAAGCTTTTACTGTGGCTAAGCTGAACACTCACAATCATCCTGCTTATATTGTTGCATTCTGTGCACCATACTGCAACTCACTTTTTTCACTCGTGAATGGAGAAACAGATTGAAAATGAAATATAAAAGGAACAATAGTCTTTTGATGTTTGCTGGTGTTGAAGCAGTGCATGATGGGACTCTAGGGAGAGGTGCTTGCATCCCAGCAGGGAAGTCAACCCGGGCTTTTAGTTGCAACCATGCTCCTGCATTCTGCTGGGTTAAATATCAATAAAGCATAAATGATACACGGCTGACCAGGCTCTGTACTGTGCAGATCTAATATGGACAGTTGAACCCTAAACCCTGCTTTACTTATATTTACTGTCTTGCATACAGCATCAAAACACACAAGACATCCTTCATTTTATATCTTTATCGCAACTGATACATATTTAATATCTGCTTGAGGACTTTTTTTCTTTTTTCTTTAAGATGCCAGTTCCTACACTTTCATCTCTTTCTTGCTCATAACCTCCCTTTTCTCTATAATGTCTAAGCGTAGTCACAGAAATATTATTAAACTTCATCAAATATGCAACATTATCGTGAAGAAGCTATGTGGACTCACTACAGGTTCTCTAAGTAAACCGTGTATGTGAAATGCTCAAAAAAATGTGGAGGTAAATTGGACAATTCCTGGTGTGTACACATGGCAGTTCAGTGGTAGAGGAATCCCAGTCATAAGGGATTTGTTTAGAAAATATTCCCGCAGCCCAGAAGAAAATCTCAGAGCCCAGTCCAGTGTTTTTCTACAAGCCCCTGATGCAATACGTGCCTGGAATCAACAATAGTGTATTTCCACTGGCAACCAGTAGGGGGCACTGACATGATACAGGACCCTGCCAATCTGTTATGCCTGGCTGGCCCACAGAGATGTTTGCAGTAATTTAGTTCCACTGCCAATATATAAATAGGAATTCTGCTGTTAGCACAAAAGAGCGGGGGGAGGGGGAGAAACATACTGCCGAATGAATGTGAATTGCTCCCCTGCTCCCATTTCAACATCAAAGTAATCAAGGAAAACAAGCTTTTTTAATCGAAAGTATGCAATTAGAATAAAGCAGAACTGTCCTGGCTGTGCAAACTGCCAGAATGAAGAGATTAAATGGGTAAGGAGAGAGGAAAAGCACAATCAGTGAAGCAGCAGCTATCGGACTGCAGTCAGAACAGATAATGTAACACCTTTCATATATTGTTAAGCCAAAGACTGGCTCAATTCTGGAGGCTTCAAGGGCAGAGGAAATGCCAATCATTACAGACAAGAGGCATAGCTCTTTGCACCAGCACTAATACAAATGTGATACTGTTAGTCATACGACAGCACAGCACAGGACAAATAAAAAAACTAAACCCTTTATTTTTACCTGATTACTGATAACATTTCCTCTCCAACCTCAAAGAGAGTATGCATATGCTTTATTTGTGTTCCAACATTCTAGTAGTTGTACCACTTTCTCTGCCTTTTTACAAACGCACACACAAACTCGACCCGCTATCTATAGGCATACCCCATGCTGCCCTATCCTATGCAGTGTCAAAACAATGATAAACATTTGGCCGCTATAGGAGTGCTCTGGAAACCAGCCAAGCTGAATGGGCTGTTTTGTTTCACTGAACAATGGCCCTGCTAAAAGTACTTAACAGCTGTGCTATGCTCTGGGTTCCCCACAGACCCACAACAGTAGAACATACTAGGAAGTGTTGCTTTGTGCAGTTGTTCACTTCTTTATCCAGCTGGGAGCTACAGTATCTAAAAGGCTTCTACTTAGAAATGCAGTAAATACTACTATTGAATGAGGAGAACTGACAACAATCACTGTGTTAGGCAGGTGCTGCATCTCCTGTCAAGGCTATTGTTGAAATTATTAGATTTTAATTTATTTGTTTGTAGAATAACAGATCATGAATATTAAAAGGGGTTTTTGTTTATAGCTATTACACACCATTTTAGAGTAAAGTACTTTATTTTCTCTGCAGAGGGTTTTTGTCATCTGTACACTGCGTTTGTTTTTCTCTTTTGTCATGTATGATTCTATTGTAGTGGTTATGGTATATGTTGAGTGAAGCTAGAGTCATTTTTAACACATGACCTTTCAGTGCGTATCGGGTTAGGCTTATGACAGAAATGTAAAGGCAAAATACATGTATTAGACTGAATTTGTAAGAGAAAGCATGACAGTTGTGGTTAAAATAGAATCTAAACTACATCACTTCAAACATGAGTCATATTTAACCCCAACCTCTATCCCTACCCATTAACTATGCTTTAGTTTCTTTCTGCAGCTCTCTCCTCTCAGTCCAAATCAAAAGATTAACTATAAAATCAAAAGATAATATAGATTTCCTGCAACCTAAAAACACGGACACAACGATTTTTGTCTCTATACGACCACTGGAATTACAATATGTAGAAAAGTAATTTTGAGTATTTTGTTAAAATAGTTACCAAGGTGTGTGGATTATCAGGTATATGTGAAAAAAGAATGATTACAGTATAGCCTTACAACAATATACAGTAAGTACTAGGGGGGTCTATTAACAAGAATCTGGCAATATGATACAAATAACAATACTAGGGTCATGATATGATATATATATATGTCATGGTACTATTAAAAATTCCCTTGAAGAATTGAATTACACCTGAAATATGCACAAATACTAAACTCATTTTATTTGATCACAACAGGATCTGATGCTACATCACAACATTTTCCTCTGTTAAAACTTAAATGATGTTTTACAGTCATCAGAGTTCAAGATCCTGCTCAAATGTTCAGAGTCTATTGGTTCATAATTAACATCATAACTTTATTTATTTTTTTTTTATTAACATCTGCTTCTCAGACAGTTAAAAGTGCTTTTAGGAAGCTTCAAATAACCATTATTTAATAAAACAGTGTTAAATAATAATGAATAAAATATAAACAATAAAGAAAAACAAAAAATTAACCTCTGCAATATGTGCATTTGAATAAATACCTAAAACTAGAAAAGCACTCAGAGAGTACAAACCTCCGCCTAGCAGCTCAGTTCAGGTCACACCTTTAAAGCCACTATATGACAAAACAGGAGTTCCACTGACATCTGGTGGACATTTGTTAGTACTACAACAACGCCAATAATAATAATAATAATAATAATAATAATAATAATAATGAATCCTTTAAAAAAACTCCTGGATCCAGACTGTGATCCGGATCACCTCCAAAATTTATTCAGTTCTTTCTTGTCTCAGAGCGAACATTTCCTGAAAATTTCATTAAAATCTGTTGATAACTGTTTGAGTTATCTTGCTAACTAACAAACTAACAAACAAACCCTGGCAAAAACATAATCTCCTTGGCGTAGGTAAATATCGATAGACTGCTTTTTAATATCGATATAGTATCGTGAAATAAAATATGGCGATATATTGCAGAACCGATATATTATATATTATATTATTATTATACCCCTAGTAAGTACTGTATACTCTACATACTGTATGAGTGCATATGAAAGGCGTTTAAGTAACTGTTCTTTAACCCCCTCCAAATGCTCCTCTCATGCAAACATAGATCCAGCTGGAGCTATAATATAACAAGATAACATAGACTATCATAGGATCTCACCTCAGATTGTTGAACACAGTAACTCAGGTGGACTACTCGGTGGAGCGTCTACTGTGTACAGGTCAACGTCAGTTTTCACAGGATTGGGCTCAACAGCTGTCATTTTAGATCGATTTCTCCCTGAAGCCCAGAGTAATAAACACTTGACAGAGTCTGTGCTTTGGTGATGTGCGAGTGTAATGAGGCTCTGTCACATGACTGACAAGTAATGTTCTTGCCTCTTGTTCTTCTTCCCTAATTTAGATGAGCAGTATAGAAACCATGGACATCTTGTGGCCCACATATTGGCTATTACTGCTACAGGCAAACCGCCAGAGACCAGATGAAAATAATGTTCTGATTCACAAATAAATATGAAAGTGAAACACATGCTGGAATTTGTCTTGCCCACTGTGCAGCAGACATTAAAAAGTAGCAACATGCAAAGCTTCAGGGACCATAGAACCTCTCTATACACAACAAAGAAATGCTACAAATAACAATAAAACCTCTGTAAATGAACACATAAAAGGATAAACATTGTTTGCAGTCTGTATGGGCTGCTTTGACATGTCTCTGCAGAGTAGTTATTTATTTATATGATGTCATTCATTTTTGCACAAAATGGAAAAAATTCCACCGATTTGGAAACTGTCCAAGCTCAATTTATAATGGCAAAAAAAAGACACTTTAATTTGATTAAGTGTCTGTTTTGTTGTCTTTTCTTTGTATCCAACTTTAATGTTTTCATCTCACTGGGCACATTATTTTATGCTGTGCTTACTGTCAATCACCTGACACCCACAGCAAGAAAAGGGAGCCTCAGCCAAAAAAAAAAAATACCTCAAACAATAATAATACTTCATTGTGTCATCCTATGGACTTGTCACATTCACATCTTCTTACTCAGACTGATTTTTGTTCATCAAAACTGCAGTTAATTTTCCAGATATGGTTTCACACAGTATAGCTCATTCTGCAAAATGTGAAAGCACAAGTAACTGTGACACTTGGTGAAAAATAATGTATTTGGAAAACAACAGAAAGGCAATAAATGACATCGATATGCTATTATCGTTGTGTATGTGGGTGTGTAGGGACAAGCGGCTCTGCAAATACTACAGTTGCAGTGGTAGTGTTCATCATGTTTACTCAACTATGTCCACTCACATACACACGTGCTAAAAATATCCTCATACTTACTGTGCTGCATAATTAATCTAACAGCAAGTGTGGGGTGTGTGTGATTATTTAAACTGCAAAAGACTGATTAATTTTTTAAAAATAGTACCGCATGCAGGTGTGAATGTGTAAACCTATTGTTGGTTTTATGTATAGTTCACTTATTTTCTATAATCATAATAAAGAGATGGCCAACCTCAGTCCGTTTGGGCAGTGAATCATGTGCTCTGCAGGGTCACATGACTAACTAGGCTCTTTAATAGTTTATATTTAAGCTACAACAGTGAGTCACTACATCTTGCAATCACACAGTTATCATTTTTTCTCTCACAACCAGTTGTTGTCCAACCGTAATACATTACAGATTACTTCTTACTGCTATTTAAAAGTAATTCCTTACCATACAATACTACTTTCTAGGAATTGAAATGCATTACATGATGTCGCGTTACATGACGTCTGTATTAGTATTATTGAGTTATGCCACATTTCCACATGGTACCGGTTCGACTCGTCTCCGGCTTTTTGCGTTTCCATTACGTAAAAGAACTTAGAATCTGGCACCCAGTTTTCTAGTACTTGCCAAGGTTCCAAAAGGGGTGAAGAAATACTAAACAACACCATGGTCGGCCCACAAGGTTCAGACAATTCTGTTGTTTTTGGTTGATGAAAAGATTCAGCGTGAGCTTGACAGGGCAACACGCAATAAGCGACTTTTTCAGCAACTCTCTGAGCAGACAGACAAGTCATGTGCAGCATGGGTATGACGTCCAGGTACTCTAAAGTCAGTAGTATCCTGTAATGGAATCAATCTCTAGGAATAGTGCCTTGTACCCGAGTTGAGTCAAATCAAGCCGGGTCCATATAGTAGAAATGCGGCGTGACGTACCAACTCCTAATAAATAGCACGTGTGCAGTACAACACACACACACACACACACACACACACACATACCTGGGTGTTCAATGTTCGAATCCCAGCAGGAACATCTGCATTTTTTTCTGCATTTTCCATGTTCAAATAGGAGTCGTGATGCTGAGGACACTGGTAGATAAATCTGCAATTGATAAAGCATTCTAACTAGTCAAAGAAACGTTAGCTTACCTTGTCATTGCTGATCACAGGGCTCATGCTAACTAGCTTCTTGATAGCAGGGTTAGGGTTAGTAATGAGCATATGTCCATGTGACAATGTACTGTCTTCTTCAAAGTGTGTTGTAACGCACGTGCAATTAGACGTAGAGTAAATATTACTGAAAATTGATTAGCAATGCCTTACACTACACTACAACAAAAAATAATCCATTACTGTAATGCATTACTTTTGTAAAATCTTACTCCGAACACTGCAAGTGTACTCATGTGTCCATTTAATTATTAGTCAGAGCCACTTCATGATTTCATTGAAAGACAGGACAGTAAAGTATCCCACCATAGAACCACATTTGGACAGTCAGCTTTGTCCATGAAGGCCTTCACATCTGGAACACAATGACAAATGGAATAAAACTGAGTGGAAACAACACGATGTATCCACTTCTAATGAGTATGATGTGTAGTTTATCTGTTTATTTTTTTCCCCTTAACTCTGAGTGCAGTTTTAACAATATCACACCCCAGTGGAACTACAAAGGCACAAAACATTTAGTAACAGGCATGATATTGTTAAAAATTTGGGAGTTTGGGATTTTGTTAATATCTTCAGTGTAATTTTTGCATGTCCCAAATTCATTTATTCACCTTTTGCAGGCCAGTTTTAGCCCATTTGTTTTTCATTCCTAGTTTGTACTGTGTTTATGTTATTCTTGTCTGCACTGTAAATCTATAATTTTTTTTTTAATTGAAAACCTCAACCAGGAATGAGAGTTGCAAACTAGCTGGATACTCTCTACTCTGTGTGCAGACCATCAGATCTCCTACAGTCATAGAAAAAATGATTAGACCACCCCTGTTTTCTTACATTTTTTTGTCCATTTTAATTCCTGGTACAACTAAAGGTACATTTGTTTGTACAAATATAATGATAACAACAAAAATAGCTCATAACAGTGTCATTTCAGAGCTGATATCTATTTTCCATGGTTTTCTTGATAATAACCAAAATCACTATGTCATTGTACTGACAAAAACAGTGCTTTTAGACATTCCATGTTTTCTTTTCTGTCTATTTTAGTCACATGACACACACAGGAGTTAGTACTCCATTGCATAACCATTGTTTTTTTTCTGTAACTGTATATGCCCACTATTGTCCCTGATAAATAAAAGAATAGATTTAAAAAAAAAACATTTCCCCACAATAATTACAATACACTACACCTACAAATACACTCCCACATCCTCTTATGTCTGTACACTCTGTCACCTGCCACATTGCTAACACTGAGTGTGGAAACCGAAGGGGCTGGAAGTTCATCCCCTGTTTGAACAGAGCTTTAACAAACAGCCACATCCTTGTCATTCATTTGATTCACCTAATTAGCTTCATAGTTCTGTAGATTTAAAGCAGCACTCTATTCACTATAGACACACATTACTTTCTTCTTCTGTCCTGGTTTTGAAGACATGAGGAAAGTTTAAAAATACTGACCACTAACGTATTAACACTGGGCTCTGCCTGTGTGATTGACAAGCGCATTAATTATTTTGGTGGATTTAAAATGATGGAGGCTTGCTGACAGAGCTTTAGACTTGAGAGTTGAAGAAAGATGAATATATTTGTTGTACTTTGCCAGTCATAAAATGAGCAGTGCTCATGGCAAGAGAGCCTTGTATTTTGTAACATTATTTACTGAATAAAATTTCACTGGACGTAGCTGCACTCTTTTAACATTTAGTGCATTTCATCCATTAGAACAATCAGCAGTGATTTTGTGGAGCTGTGACGAAAAAAATATACATCAGTAAGAAAAATTTGCATATAATGTATGACATGCATTAATGCTTAATATATTTGGTTTTTTAAATCACAGAATAAGTGGCAGGTATAGAACTGACACATGATAACAGAAAGCAGTTAGAAGCTGAAACATAATGACCACACATCGCTGTGTGTTCTCCAATCCTAACCCCTGTTCCTCCTTTAGTGTATGCACCGATCGTCCCTTCCACTCCCAGAGCAGGGAGACCTCATTAAGGCAGGTTAAGGCAACCCACTAATGGTTCCTCTCAGTGCTAATAACATGGGGTCACCTAATATTACACACTGCTTTGTTCCATTCGTCTAGCTATTTATCATGTATTATTAACAGCCAGGTAACGCAGAATCACTACAATAATCATAATGATGTTCCCATGGCCTCGGTTAAGATGGGCAACACTCTGTGAGTTAGCAGGTGACTTATTATGGGCAGGAGAGTAGACAATTTCTCCACCTGATGAATATTTCTCTACCAACTCAGTTAGATGCAATAACAAATCAGTGTCAAACAGTGTCTTTTTTTTTTCTGTGTTGAGGTTTAATATCATCATGGTGTTTCGGAGTTAAACTTTGCTCTATCTGTCTACCCAAGTTTTATTTCTAAAAATTTTATGACATATTTGTGTGAATAAAGTAAAGGTTTGTATTTTGATTTCGCGATCCTTGTTCATTACTTCTCAAAATATCCAGAGGCAAAGCACCAACATTCAGTAGCTTTTCAGCATCTGTTAAGAATTTGCAGCATTCTGTTAAATCACATGCAGGCCCTTTCTAGACTTTGGGAGTCGGTCATTGTAATGGGCAATGTTGCATTGCCAAGCAGGAAAGCTGATGTGATTTAGCATAATTTGAATAATGCCATTCATGGAAATGTGCAAGGGTGATGAAATTTTAATGGAGCTTGGGATAACACAACTGCTCCTCAATTACAGCAGCTTTCTGCTAGACTCCACGGCCTCTATCGTAACATGGCTTATTTCATTACTGTACTATCAATGTTTTTTATTGGACTCCTTTAATTACTCTGCAACAATGGATATCTGCATTGTTGCAGAGGAAGACAAATCTGCACAGCTTTGCTTCTGTTCATTTAAAGTCAATAATACAAGGTAGTGAAAGATGCTGTTTTGTAGGGCACTGATATCTATCTATCTATCTATCTATCTATCTATCTATCTATCTATCTATCTATCTATCTATCTATCTATCTATCTA
>JAPSES010000001.1:20502288-20520427 GCA_029822895.1 Maxillicosta whitleyi
TATATATGAAGAGCTCTTTTCCGAAATGCAGTATATCCTGTTTCTAAAATTAAATGTTTTTATCTGTTTGTTTCTCTGTCAATATCACTGCAATCTATGTTATAATGTTTAAAATTGTTATGGAAATAGCAAAAAACATTAACCTAGTTCCAATTTTCCTGATGCTATCTTAAAATCAGATTGTAAAAATCCAAAAAAAAATTGTAATTAAATGGCTTTTATAGCGTTTTGGAAAAGAGCTCTTCATATATACTAAAAAACACTTTAATTGAACTCTATGAAATTAGTGGGATAGTGCTTTATTATATAACACATCCAGGTGTTTGTCAGATCAGAATCAGCTTTATTCACCAAACACATACAAGGAATTTGCTACCAACATTAGCTGTCTCTGTAGTATAGATCAATACAAAATGTAAAAAAAAAAAGTAAAATAAGAGAACTTATGTATAAACTGTAAAAACAGAGCTTTAGCTGTTCCAGTGTAATAGACCTGCTCTAGTAGGGCATCAGCACAGAATGACATTCAGATTAAAAAAAAAAAAATACACAGCCTATTCCCTCTATATATACATTATTCCCTGTTGACGCCATGCCTGTCACCTTAAGTGTAAAAAAAAAAAAAAAACTTCATGAGGAACATTAACCATCTGTCAGGTGGTAAAGAAAAAAACTGACAACACACACACATGTGCAGTGTATGTGTGAAAGTATATTATTTGCAGTACAGTGAACAGATGTATATTCATTTTTTTAACCTGCATATTTCTGAGCAGATAATTCCAACAGTGTCTTTTTATACTAGTACCATAGAATTGTGGAGCTGTTTTTTCACAGTTCACCCTTCACAAATCTCTCTACATCACTTTAGTCTTATATTTTAGGCTTTACAGTTCTATTCACCTCATGTAAAATTCTTGCCTTTAACACTTTATTGTTTTGAAATCAACACATAGAGGGATCGGAATTGAATGAAAATGAGTTTAGAATCCATAGAGATTGAGCCCAATTTCGATATAAATGGGTACAGCTGCAAATATATTTTTTTACCATAATACTGTGTTCATCAGAACAGCTGAGTGATTACTAATTTATTGTTATGCTAGTCATAAATAGCACTCTAACAAAGTTTGCCTCAGAATGTTACAATCTTCTTGAGGCCGGCAGTACACAGAAGGCTGTAGCATCTGTTAAATATTTCAACCCAACAGCCAACAGTACACTTAAAGATAGAGCTTCGTAGCACCTACATGTGTGCATACTGGATTTTTCCATTGAATGTATGTGAATATGAGTGTGGTAACTTTACAATCATTCAGCAACACCATACCTTGTCTATGCCTTGCAGCAGTCAAAATAAAAGCAGAACATTTTTGGATTGTTTCCTTGCTGAAATGTAGATGTGATTTAGCCTAATGTAATGAGAACTGTGTAATCTCCTTCATGATTACATCGCTATAATTATCGACTTGCTCTCAGCCCTCATCACATTGCATAGGTGTTACAGTCAAACATTGTCACAGTGTTATAATGTATTTTTAGTGACGATGGAATAGAAATCTGTATGAGTAATTTAAGCACATCAGGAATAATGGGACACTGCTAACCTTCATCAGGTTTCTTGATGCGAGACAATCTGAATGAGGAGTCTACTCAGAGTTGGCTAAAGTGTGTTTAAATAAAGTGCACTGTGAGGAAAATGCTGAGGTGGAAAGTGTCCGAAGAGCAGCTGCGAAATCCACGATGCAGCTCCAAAGCTTTGCTGGTTTACCCTGCACTCTAAATCATTCATAAATGTTTACCCAGTACAGTATGCAGCAAATGTTCTTCAGCATTGCCATTTAGACAGCTAACATTGGATTGACTTCTGTCCTATTACCAGTCCAAACTTCTGTGCTGCATTAATAATGAAAAGCTACAAACAGGAGGTTAAGGACCTCCCGGTGCACGGTCAGTGAACCGGTCTATCACTGAGTGCCTAATAAAGATTGCTGTATGTCACCACAACCCCCTTTTGTTGGAGTTCAACCAACAATCAAACACTCAGGGCAACAGTGCAGCACGTAGAGATTCTGCAATGATCACTCACATGTGACAAGCCTAATAGTCCCTTCAGTTTACCACTTTAACCTGACATGTTCAATAAATTCCTGTATAGGTATTGATGATGGGTCTAATATCAGAAAAGCAGACTCCTCGCCAGTGCTCGTGTAAAGTATTGGATAGACTGTGTACCCATAGGCGCTGCTACTGCAAACTGACTTAAAACAAATGGAATACACTACCTGCGGTCTTTCAGGATGGCTTTCCCTAGTGACCAGATTTCATCTCCTTAAAAGGAGCCATTAACTCCTAGTGACAGAGAAATGAATTTGCTCTGTGGTAGAAACAGCTTCTCATTGGCAATCATTAGTTTAGCACTCCATAATCACCCCTTCGTGCTGTGTGTTCATCAGTAGGCTGGCTCTGCTGGTGCTAAGAGAGTGAGGCCACTATCATCAAGGGCAGGATGTGAAAATTGGTCCATAAAACAAAAGTAATACCCAATAAAATAGGAAAGCAACTGGCACTTGCGACATAAAACTGAAAGATTACCATGGAAGTACATGGTAAACACGCTGTTATTTCTCAGATGTAATCCAAATTGCAACCTTGTAGTGCTGCTTTACCTTAAGACTTAGAGGTCTCATCTGTATATTGAGATGAGGAATGGGGCTCATAGAGGCAATGCTGTTCAATAAAGCACAATTTCCTGTTAAGGGCCCATGATAGCAGGAAGGGAATAATTCAAAGAGCCTGCTAAGATTAGAGAAAGAGCCATGTGGTGTTTGTGGCTTTAAAGGTTCTGCAGAACAGGAACAATCTGTCTTCATTGAACCTGTGACTTGATGAGGGAACCTGAGAGGTAATTAAGTTTGATATGTTGCCTGTGCTCCCTAGCCCACGCTTTGAGAGAGTAACAAGCTCCAACAACAAAAAAAGCAATGTTTAAGTTATGGCCTGTCATCTTATATTTTCTACCCCTTATGATTTTTCACTGTCACAGGCAACAACTTAGGAATTCTGTTTGCTGCAGATATAATCTAACATTACAATGTTTTTCCAGTCCCGTGCTGACTGAAAATGAAATGTTTTACATATGAGACACGTAGTAAACAAACGACAAGTATTAATATTAGGTGACATGAACACAAAACTTTAACTGTTCTGAGATTTGGATTCTGTTATAACTGTTTGACCTCCTTTTTATACAACATTTTATGATCTACTCCTTATATTAATAAAATGTATTTTCCTTGGAAACTGTATTATATGAATGCCCTACTTACAAGAGCAGGAGAAATTCTGTGTATTCTGCTCTGACATGTGTTAGGAATTCACCTAACACATGTCAGAGCTCCTCTGAGGACAGACTATGAACAAGGAATGCTGTTTGTATGATTTCAGGCATAGTTTTCTCATATTTGTGCAGCCAGTACTGAGTAAAATTGAGCCCAGGTGTAAACAGTGAAACTAATAGAGTTCCATTTTGCTGTTCTTGTACATGCTGCTCTGTCACACAATGGGATGTTTAATTAGAGCAAAGCCGTTGTTAATGTTATCAGGAATTATTGCAATTTTCCCACTGTCACAAGCCAAAAAGAAGGAAGGCCATGTTGTTTTTAACAGCAGTCTAATTCTAACCAAAATGTAAACCTGAAAAAGAAAATGTGAATTTATGCTAGGTGAAAAACTGAAAGCTTGTTTCTTCCCTTTCATCATCATCAGTTTAAAAGACAGTAAAATGTTGGGTTTTGTACAATAATATACAGCACCTACGTTAGTTGATAAAGTAAAATAAGAGCTGTAAGAGTTATTACATTAAGTTGAAGCTGAAGGTCTGATCATGCATCACTACATCCAACTATTCTAAAATCTTGATAATTAATTGATGATAATTTTAATAATTGATTCATTTGTAGTTTATTTTAACAACTAATCAATTCATCGGTTAAACGCAAAAGACTCAATTCTCAAAGTCTGGTATTGACCTAAAGCATTATAGGCTGCAAACAAGTCACTAATGATTACATCCCCACAATGGCTTCAGGTTTAGTTAGTGAGCACTAGCCCTCTACCTAGACTTGTTATGGCTAAAAACTAGCAAGCTATAGTCTTTAACTAGTTCTGGTACATAATATTAGCCTGATAAATGGAGATGGATGCAAATGTTCTAATTATGATAATAGTGTCTAACTAGCTAGGAGGCTAAAGTAATCACAGCACGCAGGCTATCTTAAGCTAGGTTTATGTTCCCAGTGGCTACAATAGCCCTGTTTGCCTGAAACATAGTGCACCATGGGATTCTGGACATTTTTTTCTCCATATTTGAGTTTTGTTACATTAATGGTGCACTACGTTTCAGCCCAAGGGGCCACTAGGAACATAATGTAAATCTAGCTTTAAAATGACACCTGTTACACTCAAGGCCCAACTAATCAACTGCCGAATTAGTTACCAACTCTTTTAAGAATCAATTTAATCCATTCGTTGTTGCATTACTACTGTACATATGGCAAAACTGACAATAAACCTGACGCTGACTTCGGTGCAGTGGTCAGTGTCCTTTACTAAAGTTCTCAGTGTCATTTTTAGCACAAGTTAGGAAGCAAACTGGTAAAAACAAACAAACAAACAAAAAAATCAGAAAACAAACCCTTTGTACTTGGTACATGTATATATTCATTTCAGTATCTTAATAGATTACACACAGAAGATAGTCTTTTCAACAGTTTCTAGAGCCTGAAAACAGAAACAAGTCAAGGTGAAGTCTTTTTTCCTCTCAGATCACTTGAATGACATTACGATGAAAGTGTATTAAAATTTTTTGAAACAGTGATAAAAACAAAAAATATTGGCTACTGCAGCTACAGTTTCGGTGTCACTAAACTGATATCTGGGATAGGCTCCAGCATCCTTGTGACCCTCTCGAGGATTAAGTCGCTCAGAAAATGGATGAATGAATGTCAAGAAACTGTCTGTCCTGGCTCCCTGACAGTGTTTTTAATATCACACCCAATATGCATCTGTAAAACACTTTGGAGATAGATATCAGCGTCTAAATAAAGTGTCTTTCCATGGTATTAAGCCCTGAATGTCTGGCCTCCTTTTCCCATTTTGCATCATTTAGGTCCTGTAAGAGGATACCTATTAAAACATGTTGGTCCTTGTTCTTCAAAGAGATTTTTTGAGTCAGTAGGACTAAAATAAAATTTCAAAGTGTACATGTATGTCTTTTCCTCAGAAGTGATGTCTGCCTCTTTAGGTTAGTTGTCATCTGAATAATCTATTAGAGGTTTGGTATGTAAAATTCATGCTTATTCATGTAGTGTAGTGAAGCTTGGGTTGCGGTCTATTGGTATGTTGGTGTTAGCTGGCTGTGTCTCTGAGCTAATGTTAGCTGGTTTTACACACTGTTATCTGGTGTGAATGGACAGAACATAGAACTTCAGAATATAGAACTTCAGAATAACCATAAGAATTTTCATGGAGTAACTGATCTACATCCGTACATGGAAAGCATTGTACAAACAGTTTTAGATAACCATTAGCTTTAAAATATATAGAAAATGTCAATAAATTACCCTCTATGAACACCAAAACTTCACCTAAGTACATGTAAGCACACAAGCACATAGAAATCTTTCACATTGAACCTTTAATAAATGATTCAATGATATGAAAATAGGTGCTGTATCCAGAGGGAAATGAATCAGGTGTCCATCATGGAATGGATTTCATTTGTCTCCATCTCTACTGCACAGATTCTGTATCTAAAATGCAGCAGCGAAGCCACATACCATGGTGGTAGAATGTAAAATGTCTCTGAATTAATCAATGTAAAGTTTGTCATAGTGTCATACTGTCATAGACAGTATTTTCTCAAGTGGAACTGGGCTGTGAATGCTTCATTCACTGTAAGTCAATGGTTGTAAATGCATAAAACATATTTCTATATGACATGTAGTTTAGAAATGTCACAGTATTGATTATAAATTCATTATAAAATGTCAGCAGAGTGGAGTGCATGATGCCTGATAATAGTCTTGTTAAAATAATGTTTTTTGCTTAATAGAAAACTCCATGAATGTGCTATACCAATAGGTCGACTTTAACTTGCCCAGTTTGTTATTCATTTGTTTCTGTATTTTAATTACACTTGGCTTTGAAAAGATCCTGTTTTTAAAGACTGTGGATGAAATAGAATAGCATTGTGTTTGTGTGTGCAACATGAGTGATGCTGTATTAAAGTCGAGGCCTCAATCTATTCAAGACCTTGGCTGCACTATCTTCACAATTGAGTTAGCTCGGTGCAATTGCTGTCTATTCAATGGCTGAGAAATTGAGTTTTGCGCCCGAAGCACTGCCAACATCATGGAATGGTGAGTGAGAGAGAGGGAGAGAAAATACTGAAAAGTAAATGAGTGTATCTTCATCCTCCCAATCCCACAAGGTAACAAGCACACATACATTTATTTTAAATGTGACACTTGAGAAAGTTTTTGACAGCCATGTCCAAACCCAGGGGTTCTTCATCTGTCCAGTACTGGTTTACAGTCATTAAGTCCCAGCATCAAAACCAAAGGCTTAAGCAGCCTGTCCCTCTTCTATATGCAAAGCAGTGATTACTGGGCAGGTTATAAATTGTGTTATTTTCTCCATCTCACCAAGAACTGCTCATTCGTGGAAAGGTGATTTGAGCAGCCCACAATTACATAGCCTGAGAGAGAAAATTGTGCACTTGACTCTGCCAGAGTCCAATTGGTTCCAACTTCTAGATGATGGGCAATCAGGCCTGTATTTATTTGGTCATGTTTGAGTCCAGGACTTGATTGAATTTTGGTATCAATCCCTATCACTATTTTGTACTTGATTGTGTATGCAAACTATTTTGATGAGTGCATGTGTTGTTTATTTGCCTTACATGGAGCAGCCAGCGTGCCAAGCATCTTTATTGTATGGATGGGCTGTTTTCTGTGACTCACGCTTGTCATTGTTCTGTCACTTTGATCACACAGAGTCAATCTTCTTTGCTTTTCCTGCCAGCCATTTCAGATTGGTGAGACTATTGGACACAGAGCCAAATTCAGAGTCAGCCTCTCCTTCAGAAGCAAATACACTCAGAAATGACCCTAAATTTGGTTGTGTTGTCATTATGTCTAGAATAACGACCATATGGGTCCATATGGCAGTCCTTGACTGAAGCACCATATGTTATCGGTGGAAGCAGGCTGTAGTACTCATTTGAATAATACTGGAATCCCACACTAGGCCGTATGTTGCTGAATTCCATCACGCTGCTAAAAGGTTTCTTCATTCCTGCAGAATTAGAAGAATTAACCAAGTCTAAAGATTTAATGATTGAGATTTATTTGAATAAAGAAAAAGCCTTTTGCATTTAGTTAAAGCCTTTAAAGAGCCATATGTGGCATAAATGAGTTAATTGGTAAAAGGCTATAGTATGCACCCTCTATTACTTTGCCAAAGTTTATTTGACTGAATGGACACTCAAGCTCTGTCAAAACAGAATAGGCTGATGAAAATTGCTTGCAGACCTGGCTTTTTCTAAACCGAACCCCACCCTTCCTGTCCCATCTTTGTCAGTTGGGGTTAAGGATACCTACCAAGGCCCCACGTAAGAAAACAAGACTCCTCTTAAAGAAAAAGGCTGAGATACTTTCAACTCCCTCCAGGCAATAAAGGGACTCAGAGAACATTTTATATAGAGGTTGCAAGGTTGCACTTCATTACAGTGTGGACAGGTAGACATGCCAATGGTGCGTTTGCACTTTATTTGCCTGTGTAGATCCCCTGAGATGGTAATAATAAAAAAGGAATGTATGCGGGATGCTTGATTCAAGGCTTGTAAGACTGTGTTTACGTACTAGAGCGATGCACTTTGCAACACCATTTCTTCCTCAGGTGCTGCACAATATTTCCAGATGAGAGATAAATCATAGAAAATGAAGCAGGGGCTTGACATGTATGATTTCATATGGAATCAAAGTTATATGGTGTGGGTGGTTAAGTTTTTGTTTTGTAAAATACTTAATAAGGTGATGTATTTTTTGAGTGCGGAGACATTGCTATGCGACATTCTTGTGTTGTGCTTTAAAATACATTAACCCATAAAAACCCAGTACTACTATTCTGGCAGTTCCCAACCACAATTTTCTCACTATTTAGCCTTTTTTAGGTGATTTATCACTATTTATTATATTATCATCTATATTTTGTTTATTTATTTGTACATCACAAACAACAATAAGACTTATATAATTAACTTCCCAAGAAAATAAACAAAACACACAAAAAAGAATTACTTTTTTTTTTTTTATTATTAATTTAATTGAAAAAATCTAATCAAATAAAACACTACAATTCCCCTCTAAATTACAGTTCTTTTCAGTTGCTTTTTAAATAAGGATAAAGAAGATTTTGGTTGCATTTTTTTTTTTTTTTTTTTTTTGAAAATCTGGTATTTTCTGTTATTAAATTCACTGGTCATGTAGATGTTCATAAAAGTACAAATTAAAGTTGAAGGTTATTGTATCAAAAAACTGACAAAACTGAAGAAAAGTGACTTTTTCAGAAAAAAAACAATTAACTGAACACAAACCAAGTGTCTCCATCCGCTGTCAGTTATTCAACTCCATGGGTTTTACTGGTGAATCAATGCTGTAGAAGATGATGGTGTTTCCATGGTAACTACAGAGCCTCTGAATGTCCAAATGGGTCATATCTGATGAACATAAAAAGATGACAAACCAATTATTTACATGGATTGATAGGATTAATGGATGGACTGGTATTAAACAGTGTAGATCAGTAGATGGTTTTGGTTAACAGCGGTTGTTTGGGTCTTTATAAGAAACCCCACATTCACATGTTTGCATAAAATACAACTGAAAACATTTGCAGTGGCAGAAACGGTATGTTCTTCACACTGAGAGATACATACAGCCACACACATGTAAGACGGACAATATAAACATTTCAGCTTAAATAAATCTAAACCCAAGCCTTTGTCCACACACTTTGACTTTGAGAAAATGTCACTGTTTTTTTCTGACGTACTTGTCACAGGTCAAGTGGTATATCATATGGGTATCGAGGCAGACTCACACCAAAGGTGAAATTAAAGGGCAAACCAGCAGAGCATTAAAGAAGAGCAGTGAAAACAAACTTGGAGTATTGTTTCACAGCTGTCATGTGAAGGGACATTCGGTACACTCTCAGCCTCCTTCAAAGCGGCTGCTGAAGGTAGAGTAAATAATTCAGAAGCCATGGCCAGGTATACATTGCTGGGATTTTTTTTTTGTTTTTTTTTTTTGAGTTTGTTCCTGCCATGTCTCAAATAATATATGAAAAAGCAGAAAAAAGGGTACCAAATTCTCTGTGGAGAATTGGATTTTTTTTTTTTTCTTTGTCTCCTTACAGAATTTGTAAACATAGCTGCAGAGTTTGATGAGGTCTTGCTGAGGTAAGTCCACAGGCCTTGAGGTAAAATGGAAAAGAATGAGAACATGGAACCTGAACAGAAGTGCCTTTTTTTTCCCCCTCCTCTTTCTGGGTGGAAGTGGCAAGTGGCTTGTTGAGATTTTGGTTCAATATTGACAGGTATTGCTCAGTTATGATACAAATTGAAATGTTTTGCCTTCGCTTGATTTGTTTTGCTTTTAGAATCCACTGCTGGGTTTTTTCTCTGTTCACAGTATGTTCTGTTGTTTGTCTTTTAAAATACAATCTGACATTAGAAAATAGACTGTATAGTAAAAAAGACAAACTGATATAGTATAACTGTCATTTGTTGTTCAACATTTTGTTATGAGTTTATAACTATTGCATACACTGAAAAAAATCTTCAAATGTCATTAAATATCTAAAAATAAAAATGTGCATTTAATATACACTATATAAACACACAAAATACTGGAACACGGCACATCGGCAGCCATGGCCTAGATGGCTGAATAGTCGGCTGGATTGATTCCCAGAACTGACAGAAAGTTGTTGGCTGATGTGCCCTTGAGCCAAGGTACTCTAAATAAACTCTTAGGGATTTTGTAAGCATGAATGACGGTGTCCAGCAAATGTACAACCCTAAACAGAAAAATAAGTGGTTCCAAGCACAACAAACCCCTCCCCTCAAACATATTGTAGCTTATTTTTGGATCAATCCATCTTATGTCATCATGTCTATGCGTGTGCTGATGTCAGCATATCAACTGCCTCTATATACGTTCTAAGTTTGAAGTAAATTGAAGCAAAAATGATGTTTTTATAGACATTTGAAATTCTGCCCATTATATGTAAATGGAAGAAGAAAAAAGATTTTAAAAATTTCTTAAAACATTTGAACCTTGACCTACTTTTCCCAAAATGTAACCACATCTAATCTGGGTCACTGACAATTTACAACGCCAATTTAGTGTGAATTCCACCAACATTTTTGCTGTTACGGACATGTGAAATTTCATCCATTATAAGTTATAATATTATAATTATATTATTATGTTACATAACAATATAAGAAAATGGAGAAAAAAATGAATGTAAAAATTAATTAAAAAATGAAACTGACCTACTTTTCCCAAAATGTAATGAGATCTATTCTGGGTCACTGGCAATCTATAAACCCAATTTGGTATGAATTTAACCAATAGTTTTGCTGCTTCTTACCAAACAAACCAAATACAATACCCCTTACCTCCCCTTCAGGGGTCATGGTAAAAAGGTTTATTGCAGAGTAATTTACCTCAATATAACATGATGCCATTTGCCATTATTGCATTCTGTCATCCCTCTTATTAGCAATTAAACTATGAATTCAAAGGCTGCCAATGTTTTTTTTCGTGTACTATTTCATTAACTTGTACACATAGTACATTGTAATCACCACCATTTTATCCTCTTTACAACTCTTTACATTAATCTTAGTATTTATCATCACTGATAGCTATTTAATCAGAATTAAATAACATAATGTGAAGATACATGATTAAAAATGTTGCACATAAAAAATAATCTTCATTACCTCATTTGTAAACATGATATCTGAGTCACATCAAGTTGAATTACATCAGCCCGGTGGTTTTAAACAATAACTCCTGTGATCCCGCTCTGCTTCACATTATCATCAAACTATTCCTATATGTGTTTTGTTATTGTTTTGATTGTTTTGTTTTGAGACGACTAGAGGCAGAAATTACATGCTGTGCGTATAATTGTTTGTTTTTGATCTTACAATTCCTAATTTGTTAAAAATGGGAAAACAGACATATGCAGTTGTTTGTTTGGGGTTTTTTTTTTTACTTTCAAGACACAGCACATAAAACAGGGTGGTATCATCGTGGTAGATGGTAAAGGTGGCATAGAAAATACTGAATCTGTGTGTAAGGTAATATTTTAGGAACACAGACTGCATCTCATCCTGAAGATCATGATAGCAGCCAGCAGCGAAAAACGCCGGTCCAGGGTGACCTCTGTATGCAACAACTCTCCTGTTCCATTAGACCAAAAACACTTGAAACTACTCTGCTGAATCAAAATTGAATTTTCTCCACTCTCATACTCTCCATATCAGCAACAAAGCATTATCCCTGCAAGGTCAACTGGGTCATGCAGCTCAGGCCTGCATTACTTTCCATTACCTTTGTTTTGGCAGTGGTGACTGCAGTGACTGACTAAATGTTAAACACTGAAAGCTATTAAACTCTTGTTAGCGGGGCTTCTGCTTGTCCACCACTTTTTCCATTCCATTTGCTGGGTATTTAGCTGAATATACACTTTTACTCAACTAAATTTGGAGCCTGATTGGTTTAGAAACAATACGAGTTACATTGCAGCATTATTCCTACCCCCACTGACAGCCAGTCTTAGCTTGCAAAAAATGTGCTCCTCACCATCTTTGTATTTGGGTAAAATGACACACACAAATAAGGAGATGCTCTGAATAATGATGGCAGAACGATTTGGAATTTGGCGACAATATAAATATTAAATGTGGGTGAAGGAGGTTTGTTTATATAAATATACCTAAACCTATACGAATGTTTTCAGTATGAATTTGTGAGGATGTACCTAGTCGGTTATATAGTTTAGTTTTCTGTTGTTTTTGTTTTTTTAATTTATGAGACTATGCTGCCCAATTCTATCTGTATGACCTTTACTGCTGTCATTGGATATATTTTCAGATTATTCAAGTAATAGTATTGAAAAATGGCAAGCTGAGATACAAAGAAAGGGGGGTGTCACTTAACAAAGGTCCTTGGCTGGAACCAAATGCACATTACATTTATATATTGTGCTTTATAACCACTCAGCATTATATGTGCTATTTTATATGGATTTTGACACTAATACACAACAAATTATTTCATGAAAATGCTCAATACATTCATGTGTATTCAGCATTTATGTGTTTGACAGTGAAATCATGTTTTGTTTTGTTTTGTTTTTTACATAATCTCAACAGTCTTCCCATGATGGTTTTGGTATCATAATTCTCTATGTGCATAATTTATGCAGATTTAATGTGTCGATATCTAATTTGTGGTTTGCTTTTCAGCATAAAATATGCAGTTTTAATATATGCTTACTTTGATGTAAAGTAATTTGACAAAACTTGAGGGAGATCATTGTTAAATAAATAATGACAAAATAAACAGAATGATAAATGGCAGAGTGATGGATCCCCTTGTGGGTGAGGGGAGGAGGGTCCTTTTCATGCTTGACCATGTGTTGACTGTGTGTCTTTAATTAGGCGTGGGTGGATTTAACCGATAATAGTCAGAGTGGGAAAAGACATCGGTGTCATTAGGACAATCAGAGCTTTAAATGAGGTTTTGATGCGGTGTGTTCGACAGGTGTAGTGGCAAGATAGGGGAGGGAGAGGTTCCTCCAGCATGCTCCAGCTGTGTTTACACTCTTTGTGTGGAACAAAGGGGCCTTGTCATATCGGCCATGATTGATGCGGCTGCTGAAGAATAGTTAGAACATATTTACATGAAGCGCTGGTGGGAGGACCGACACGAGCAGGCAGTTTTTGCGGTGCCATTATTTGTCCTGCACACTCCGAGGCGGAGCCCTTGCCAAGCAGACATGCTGCAACACACCACAGCATCTTTCCCAATTCCCAATGTGATGAAATCAGTTTACATTTCTGAGAATGATTCACCACAACACCGAGGCCTTCCGGACACAGCTCCCACCATATCCTTCACTATCAAACATCATCTCCAAGCAACCTCTCTGCTCTGCCTCAGGGAAATCACACCGTTTAAAGCATCTTAGTGAGACATCTCCCCCTCGTGTTTATGTCAGCCTTGTATCATTCTGAATGGCTAATGACACATGATGTTTTAAGGAGAAATCATATCAACATACTTGACGACGGAGAGCGTTTTAAAAAGGCAATAACGCATCCTTGACTGATCATTCTGGATATCTTGTCGGTAGCTCCTCTCAAACATAAAGCAGCTCTGTTCTATTCTGAGGGCTTGGGATGAGCCCAGTGAGTTTGGGCTGATTTGAAGAACAATGAAGTGGATGTGCTGTTCTATAGACTGAATAATGAGGTTGTGTGCTTCACAGAGCAGCCCTCCCCCTTCTCTCTCACAAAGACACCATCCCCCATCCTCCCCTCCTCTTTGATGGAGCTGATATATGCATAGGCAACACTTTCATGGGGTGCCAAGTATTGCTGGGTTAGAATCTTGGTGCCCTGTCTATATCTAATGCAGTGATTACTTACATTACATGCTTTCAACCTGAAATGCAAGTAGCAAACATCCTACTGGCTCTAAACTGGCTTGAATCAATTACTGGTCAAATAGCCTCTGAGCTTTTCCAGTTTTAGTCCACCTGCTACAACCTTCTGGTTTTATGTGTTGTTACCACAGTCGGTGTTGATCACTGAGACACTGTCAGAAAAAATGTTAACCTTTCTGGTACAATAGAGGTACACTAGCCTGTGGCTTCTGACTGAGAAAGGGCATTCATTCTGTTTTAATGGCTGCCAAACCACTATAGGGAATATGATTCATGTAGAGCAGAGCATAGTTATAGCAGAATGTTGTCTTTCTTCAGCCCTGAAATACCATGGCCTTGACTAGATTCCCATGGCTATAATTAGATACTGCGGTTCTGAACCCAAGGTGAATCAATGTCTTAAACGTCTCATCTTCCTGCTGGATACCAAAAGCTTCAATTTTTTTTTCTCCCCTCACTTCATTTGCTCTGGATCAAAATGAGCACCGCAAATAGTCCCGCTGTGTTATTGTTGTGCAACACTCGGAGGCTTAGTGAATGCGGTTTTGTGTTCTTCACTTGTCGGACCACAACAGAGTTCATCGTATGTAGAATTCTGCTTTTGTGGCAGGCCAAGGTTTAGCCCTGAGGGACTCCGGGGCTCTTAATCAAACTAATGACTGGCCAATAATAAGGACAGTTTGTGCAGATCTGTTTGTGCCAGTATCAATAAACTAGTGGGTTTGTGTTGAACCTCAGCCAACTCTTCAGTGTACATCCATTGTGGTGTGTTTTAAATGTGAGGTCAATGTCAAAGCCTCATTGCACACAAATGAAAATATCTCCTTGCATTCATGCCCCAGTGCTTATGAATAGACACATAAAAAAGCCAAATGAATCCAAACAGCTATATCCCAAAAGGGTGTTTGTGCTCTGCTGATATCATTACTTTTTTACGTACATTCTTTGTATTTATACTCAAGGTGATAATGTTTCACTAGTATCAGTTTAATGTTTTTAACAGAGTAGTGAATGTGTATGATTTGTGTTTGCAGTGCCACTGTTCTGGGATGTAGCAGCACTCCATGTGTGAGTAAAAAAAAAAAGAATAAATAAAAAAATCACTGTGTATGAATAGCATACTTATTCATCTGCTTAGAGATTTAAAAGGGGATTACAAGATTTCTCTCCAGAGATGAATTTTCTTTATTTAAACAAAACTCAGCTCAAATCCAGGAGGTAGGCCTGCATTGCGTTGATCAGCTGTTTAAGGTGCAGTTTATGGAGGCTTAAAAGTCTTTAATTGACGTTTTCTCCCTGAGTTGAATAGTGGGTCTCCAGAGTAATCAGTATGCATTAAATCTCATCTCTCTTTGTGAATATTAGCCCTCCTATAGAAGGCAGGCAGAACAAAAAGAGATGCACTTTCATTTTCAACAATAAAGTGACTGAAAAGGCAGAGACATGGTTTAATTTGACATCAAGGTTTTTTTTTTTTTTTGCTGTCATAATTACTTACAGTATGTTATGAAATAGTAAGTAATTTCATAAATTGTGATTAAAACATATATTTTAGTTTCTGTAGCTGTGTTTTTTTCTTTTCTGTCATAGAACGAATCCTCCATAAATTAAACATTTCAAATAGCCTTGCCAATTTCTTTTTTTTCCCCTGTATGCACATGAATACTGTATGAGCGTGTTTTACTTGAAGAGCACAGAGAGAATGAATCTGTGATTAATAGAAGAATAATGGAAGTGTAATAGAAATTACACTTTGAACATTCATAATCTGCTTCCCTCTCTTTGTTCAAATACAAATGCTTCAGGCTCCAATTTTCATTTTCACTTTGAATAATGAGACGTTAAATTGAAGTGCATGGCAGGCTAAGAGAGGGAGAACTTTCAAGTTCAGCTGAAATATATTCTGACCTTGGCTTTTTTCTTTTTTTTTTTTTCCCTGTCAGAAATTCATCTGATGCAATCAAAGAGTGATTCAAATGTAAATCAAAAACATAGTATGATCAAAGTTAAATTGCCATTTGACTTCTGTAAGCCATTGCATCTCTGTCATTGGTAAGTGATATCCAGGGTATATTCTGTTGTTGGGAAGATAAGGGAGAATACACATGTGATCCATCATCTTCTGCAAATAATAATAAGGTACTTTTCTCCTCCTGCTCACCGCTGATGCATGCAGACGATGACTTTGTGCTGTATCTTTTAAAGGGAATTTGTATGTGAGTCGTCAGATGGAGTATTGAATGTCAGTCGTGTCACATGTGATGGTTTTTAGAACTAACTTGCAGAGCAGGGACTGGAACTTATATTGAATTTAAATAGAGGAGTCAATTTCAATGAGTGGAATCGAGATCTGTGATGACACGGCGATCACCACCCCTGATATATATACACTAACCCCCTCGCCCTTTAGAGTCCAAATGTATCCCATAAGCGACTCCATTTAATTTGTCTTTTCCAACCAGCTCAGAGTGAATATTTTTGACATTGAACATAATCTGGAACAGTATTGAAGGAGAATTCTACTATTCCAGTAGACATTTGCATAACTTCCAGCCCTTCTGCCCTCTGCGCTTACAAGTGTAGCAAGGTTTCATTTGATATTTCACACACAGACACACACGCGAGGTAAAAGAAGATATGCCGCGGCACTGTATTGACCGTGTAATTTATAGGACATATCACTAAACTATCCTGTATCCCCATAACACACACACCGAGGTTTGTACTGCGTTGTTGTCTGGTTAATACGTGAATGTTCATTCTGATGTATTCTATTGAATTTTGTCTCAGTTGGGGAAACTGCATACAGATGTAGAGTTCAATAAATATTAAAAAGGGCAGGGAATGTGCATTTTAGTACTATAACTTTGCAGGGACAACTGAACATATACCATGCAGCAAAATTACTTTCTGCAAATGGCCTGGTGCTTTAAAGTAGCAGTGGCAGTGTTTATATTTCCAGCTGTAATGGTATTTCCCAAACTTAATTTGAGTAGTAAAATGGTAATATCTGCAGAAGTTATTATGTATAAAACACATAATTTAACTATCTCCCATGGCTGCACTCAGTAATTTGCCTGCTCCAGAATAGTATAAATCCACATAAGTAGTTTTTATTTTGATTCTTTGGTGATATAAATTGCTTCTACTGACATATTCATATTTTATTGTGAGATGTATTTTTCAGATAAACTAAATCAAGCAACAAAAGAGCTCTCGGCTACAGAACATTGGATTTACTGATCTGGTAATAGGTACCATAAATTCTGAGTTACATGCAGCAGTGACAAATGGTACATCAGATATGAAATTTCCTTTGGGACTTTCATCCTTTTCCAGAAATGGCTTCTACATGAAATAAGTATTTATCCTGCTAAGTGAAAAGGTAGGCTGACAGTGAAAAGATATACCGCAGTGCATTCTTTATTGCAAACCATATTATTAAAGTCACACCTATGATATGGGTAGATCTACACATGAAAAGTGTTTGTGATGGGAGGCTAAAATAACAAAAGCTCTAACGGGAGCCAAAGTGCTCATTGATTTTTATAACATAAAATCTATATTTCAGACATGTATATAATATTCTCTTCATTCAGGCTGAGTTTGCTTTACATGAACAAGAAGATTAATAATGTGGAAAAACTGTGAAACTATGAAGTCAGACCGCTTTTCAGTCAGTGCCAATTATTTTCCTCACATATTTTCCTCAACATAACCTCATGTCACAGAAAAATGTAACTAAATAGCAAATTCAATTTAGTAACAAATGTAATGACATCTGCATTCCATTTTCCTTTAAACAAATCAAGTCCAGGACCTTACCACAAGAGACTGAATTTTGCATCCTGACTTGTGTACGTTTTGAGGTTTAGGCTGGTCTGAGTGGCAGGCTGTACTCTACTGGAATACACACAACAGCCAAACATTCTGCTATCTGTATGTTACAGTTTTTAAAGTCCCCTTAACTGTGTGAAAGAACCACAATCTGCAGCTGCAATTACTCACTAAAAACTGCAAATTCTGACAATGACGGTTCTATTTTTCTCAGCCACTTTCTTTTCTTTAGTAGTTAAGTCACATAGATAGATAGATAGATAGATAGATAGATAGATAGATAGATAGATAGATAGATCAGCAGATTTGCCAACAGCACAACAACATAAAAACAAACAGATCAAACCAAAACAGGTGGATTAGTAACCAGCAGGGGTGGAGGAAGTACTTAAGCAAAAGTAACAATACCCTATAAAATATTTACTCAAGTAAAAGTAGAAGTACTACATCAAGAATCTTACTTAAAGTGACACATAAGGTAGTAAATTCA
>JAPSES010000001.1:20520527-20530909 GCA_029822895.1 Maxillicosta whitleyi
GGAAAATAGAGCCCCGCAGCTGTGGTTTATAAGCACTTTACCGAGACAGGTTTCATTTGGAATTTACTACCTTATGTCCGTGAATTTAGCACACTGTCATTGCCAAAAGTTGGTTCAACTGTTGAAAATTATCAGATTGATAAAAGTCTTTCTATAGGAATTCATAAGAAGGCATTCTAAATTTATGATATTTTGAATTTACTACCTTATGTATCACTTTAACATTGGCTGCTTCTCACTCACCATGTTAGCACCAGCATCTGTGGTGTACCATGTGGAATAAGAGCTTGTGACTATTGTATTTGCACTTGCCCAATGATTTGGAGTATGTACATAATTCATAGGGGGTAAAAAAATGTATGGGGGTAAAAATGATACAACACACTTACCAAATCAGGAACTACGTGTCATTACCAAATTTTCAGTGTTACTGCGTTACACTACTTTTTAACTGACAAAAGTAGTTACATTAGTGTAACGTGTTACTTTGTAGCTAATTATACACAAGACTGATGCTTATTCAAGTTTTACTAAACCAACAAACCTAATGTATGACTGTTGCACAGTAGTGTATATGCCCTGCATCATTTATACGTCTGTTTGTAGCTGTTCCTCAGCATCTACAATTGACCCAGTTGTTTAACTTGTAATGCTACAACCAATCCTTGCATACTTTATAAGAGCTGTAACCCTGCTGCTAACATTAGCTTCTCCCTCCTCTATATTTGCAGCATTCCCAACATGTATTTGTTGTTATGTAAGTGATAGCTGAAACTTTGACTATGTTTTGTACCTTACCATGACCTACCATGTTTGCATCACTGTACGAGAGGTTTAACAAAACATTTAGCCACAAATAGACACAGCGAACGTTGTGCCTTTGTGTTAGCTTATATATCTTTAGTTCCATTTGTGATCCTGTGTATACCTCCGTGTTCCACCTGACATTTCTCCAACTTCCTGTTTCTCCACAGGAGGACAGTTAATGCAACCTAAGATTTCAGAAGTTACATTTAAGTATGTTTGGCTTCAGATGCTCCCGAGGCAACATGGGAAATGTGTTTGCAACAAACTCACTTCACTATTACCGTCTTCATAATGTTATTTCACTTTTTTATGAGACTGTTGACCTGACAGAGCCTTGGTGGAAAATGTGAAGCCCCCAGGGTGAGATCGCCTTGCATAAGCACATTTCCCATTAGAACAGCACTGAAGGGCAAGTGGAATTTGAAATCTCCTGTCCATATACAATACAACTACTTCTGGAAAATATGGAAATATCACAACCAGAGGGTTCACCGAGGTATCAAAACAGGCCGAGCTGCTCTACAAACTAACTAACACACATTGGGAAAAATATTTGCTCTAAAGGGCAGCAAAAGTTTGGATATATAATTGTATAATAGCTATATCTGTTTTTATTACAAAATGGAGATGTGAAAAATGAACACAACACTCTCCAGCCCTTCGCTCTCCCTCTCCCTCTCCTCTTCTCCATCTATTCCCTCATGGTTAATTGAACAGAATAGTTTAGTGTGCAATTAATTATGATGTGCTGAGATGATGTATGGACCTGACAGGGCATTGTGGGTAATAATAGGAGAGATTTATTTACTGGCTCTGTGTAGGCTCCTCTCACCCCTGCAAAATTAATACATTTTCTCTGATTCGAATTACAGAAGAAAATAGGAAGGAAATTGTGTCAGACGCATACATATACAATACACTCGGGAACACACTTGCACACGCTTAAAGGCAAACAAATGAAGGGATACACACACACCTATACACACATATACGCGCATACACACACAGGGAATCAATGTTGTTCTTGTAGGAAAATTGTAAATGTAAAACGGCAGAAATGAATCATGCTAATGGCATGGCTGACAGTTGTGTTCAATATTATGATTTCAAACCCCCAAAAGATTGATTACATAACCTCTTCTTTATTTACTTGGTGGAAGAAAATATATTGCCCCGCAGTACTGTGAGATAAACATAAAGTTAGGAAAAATAACACAGCTCTGATCCAAACTGAGCAGGAATGAGACGCATCAAAGCTGTTCCGTTTGGTTTTGGATAGAAAAATAGACTTTTAGAAGAAGTGACACCCCCTTTAAATATCATCAGGTTTGGAAAATATAACCCCCTGAAATAGAGGAAAAGTTTAAAATGTAGCTGTTGTGCATAGGTGGAAACTCAAAAGACTTTCTTTTCTCTGTGCGGTAGAGAGATTCCCAATTTAAAGTGCTTTTTATTCAAGGCTTTGTGCGTTACAGCAGCTATTTGGGAATCCTTTCTGAAACAGCTGCTACTTTAGGATAATGGCAGTGACCAAAGTTTACATTCTGTGGACATAAATAGACAGTGAGCTCAGTGAGACAACATGTTTACTGAAATTGCAGCCTCAAGCTGATTTATATAAATGGACACAAAAGCTCCAGGCAGAGCTCTTTGCAGCAATCTCACAGTCTAATCACTTACAGTCGATTTATATATAGACCTGATGGTGACTACTAAGATTATTTAAGCATGTAGGGTGACTGTAAAGCACTCTAAGTAAGCGGTCAAAATGGAATTATTTCTTCTGTTGCAGTGCCGTTCTTGAGCTGGATGTTCTTTTTTTACTTCAGAACCCCTATCCCAGTCCGGCTTTAAAATAATCTTCTCCCTTTGGAAACAAGAGGTGTTACTCTGACAGCAGGTGCATTCCTACTAAAACCAACTCTTTCCCACACTCCATAACATAGTGTGTGATCACTTTTTGCCCACCTGCAGTGAATAATACTTATTATGGTATTTAAAGCACCTGGACGAGTACTGAATGAATACAGATGTTGCTGAAACATAAGTGTAAATGAGGGAGGCAGCATTTACATGTGTGGGTGTGATATTTATTTTGTATGGACGCCAAAGCATACATAGTTTCATACAGCTGCGAGGTCTGGCATCAAGCAAAGCACTTGTGTCTTTCTGTGATCGATTGTCTCTAACTGAAACACTGGCTGCTACTGCATTCTATAACTCTGCCTTACTATAGTTAAACTTGATTCATGTATTTTCTTCTCAAATGCTCCTAGAGAGGAAGAGTTATTGGGTAAAAGTTGTGCACAACACAAAGCAGCATTGATTGCTTTCTATTCCACCATCCAATTCTTTCATTCTTCCCCACAAGCGCTCTCTGGTGTCTCTCCATCTCTGTTTAAAAAGCACCTTGCTTCTTGGCATCGCTGTTCCATTTAGCAACATGTGGGCACTCTGCCAGCTACTTTCATTGTTACATAAATGAAACAAATCCCCGCTGTGTTAGAAACTATGTGGACATGGAAAAGGATGATATTACTTCTCCATCAGGAGTTGGTCCAAATACCAGGAAGCTTGTAAAGGCTGGTATGTTTGGACCACAAGGAAGCTATTCTCAAAGAGTGGGGCAAAGGGAGGAAATTAAATCTAGATGCCACTGGAGCCTAATAACAGTTTCCTAATTTCTCACAATGGAAACTAAGCAGCAAAAGGATTATATAATACTAATGCAACCGTAAACAGCCGTTTATGGGAACAGTTTACAACAGTTTTCCATAGGGATTTGTCTGCAATATAATCCAAACATCATAGGATATGTAAACAGACGCGCTTGAAATTGAAAACGCTTGGCTGACAAGTGTTTTTGATCCACTCCAGTGATTGAGGTCACCCCTATGGTTTTCATAAGCTTTTCTGTTTGTATCAGGGATATAACCTCATACAATTACATTTCATTTCATCTGGATGAGAGCACTATCGTACTGTTTTATAAACACATCTATGTGGATGAATATGTCTGGAGAATGCTTTTTAGGTGATATTTTACACATTCAGATTCAAGAAGCTTATTTGTCATGTACACACTAGAAACACTGAGTAGCAAAAGTCTTCACACAAGCGAAATAACACATGAATTATATTAAATAAAGGAAGAGATTTAACTCTAAGCATAGAAAATAAGTAGTGCCAGGCATTACAAACTCCATCCCTCACACATATTTTGCCCATTATAAGTAAATGGAAAGATTTTAATAATTCATACAAAATTTTAACTTTGACCTACTGTTCCCAAAATCTAATGAAATCCATTCTGGGTCATTGGCAATCTATAAAGTCAATTTGGTATGAAGTCAACCAATAGTTTTGCAACTACAGACATGTGAATTTTCACCCATTATAAATAAATGGGGGGGGGGGGTGACAAGAATTCATAAAAAACAGAAATTTTGACCTACTTTCCTCATAATGTAATTACATCTAATCCGGGTCACAGAATCTATAAACAAAATTTGGTATGAATTCAACCAATTGTTTTGCTGCTACAGACATTTGAAATTTCGCCCATTATAAGAAAATGGAACAAAAAAACAAATCTAAAAATTCATAAAAAATTTTTAACTTTGACCAACCTTTCTCAAAATGTAATGACATCCATTCTGTGTCAATGGCAATCTGTAAACCAAATTCATTATTAATTCAACCAATAGTTTTGCTGCTAGAGTGTTAACAAACAACCTGAACCAAAAACAGCACCCCTTGCTTCTTTTTCAGGGGGTGGGTTAATAAATACAATAAAGTGAGCATGATATACAAAAGGGTATAGTGCAGTCAATAATATTAAATTCTATTATTTGATGAGGCAGAATGTGCAAATATGGTTTGTATTGTGTAAACATAAAGGATATGTGCAAATGTCACAATTTATTTGTATTTCTATCTATCAAATCAAATGTATTTTATATTTCAGCTCAATACCCATGGGATATATATTTACCATTGAGATATCTGACAAACTATTTGCCCAGATTGTGAAGTGTGCAGATGTTAGTGCTGCTCAGTAAATGAGGTCTAGTGACTGTGATGATCCCTTGACTTTGCTCCTGTGCCACTAGCAGGGGAAAATAATCACTGAGTTAAATACTTGGTGAAATATTTCAACATCTGCTGGATTGACTGGCATGAAATTTTGTGAATTGGTTCAGTTTATTTTGCACAGAGAAAACACCCTTCTACTTTGGTGTTTTGTCATTATGAGCTTTTATTTTTGGTGTTTATTCATTGCTGAATTATTTTTGTTCTAAAGTGCAGAGTTTTCCAAACAACTATAGAGAATTTTCATGGAGCTAAATGTAGTGGATGGTTGTAATGAAATAATCAAAATTCAAAAATACTAAAATTTTGACTGTTATGTGATGATCCGGTATAATACAAATTTAAAATGTGTGTGTGTGTGTGTGTGTGTGTGTTCAGGAACTGCATGCATGTTCAAGCTCTTCACATCAGAAGCTGTTTATTCATTTCCATGGTATAAGTGAGTCAGTGGAAAACAGATTAAATTCTACACAAGACCAGTGACAGCTTATAAGGGTTTGACTCACTCCATCTATTCTAAACACATAAAACATCAAACCTGTGACTTGTCATGAATGCTGCATTGAGAGGAATAGATTAGGGTGAGGCTCCATGCCATGTGTTTAACTAAACCTATTCTGAAGCGGGCGCCAATCATCAGATACAGTGAGCTGGTACAGGCTAGTTTGTATGCAGTCAAAGATGCTCTCTTCTTGCCACAGGCATCTCGGTATCATTCTTCATTTAAGTGGTGCTTTGAAGAGTCCAGTGAAGTGAAGTGAGAGATACGAGTGAAAACAGCTGCCTGTCATAGTGAATGTTTACTCTTTTTGAGTGGGCTTTGAACAACCCTTTTAAAGGGCTATTTATAATCAAATTCATTACATGCCGCCCTGAATGAACCCAATCCTTTTATGAAAGTTGTTCCACTGTTCTGAGTGTAAACATTCTGGGAAACAGTTTGACCAAAAATCAACGCTTTTTTAAAAAATACATTTCTGGTTCTGCACGCTGACATGCATTCGTGTTTTCACATTCACTAAATCATATAAACAAATGTTACTGAAAAAAATAAAAGAATTTAAAGGGTCCAGTGTTCAAAGAATTAGTGGGATCTAAATACAGAAATGGAATAGAATATTCTAATTATGTTGTCATTGACATATAATCATGTGAAAATCTGAAATATGAGTCCATTTTATTTTTATAGCAGCTCAGAGCAGCCCCTCCACACACACACACACACACACACACACACACACACGTTTATAGCATATTACAATCATCAGTAAGCTTCATTACTCATCAGGTACTATGTTTAAGCAAGGACTACACTTACTGGAAACTATTTTTTTTAACCATACACTTACTTTTATTCTATATTTTGATATTACACTATAGTACGTCAGAGCTAGGGGTATGCTAGAGTCAAATTCCTTATTTATGTGCACACAGTTTGTCTATAAAGCTGATTCTGATATTGCATTAAAGTTGCAGGACTTGATGAGTTTCAGTGTCATTGGGCAAAAGTACTATGATGACTGAATTATTATGTCCAGGCTTGTGTTTTCAGGTTCCACCCTTTGATGCCATTATCTGGCCTAATCATAGGGATTTTCAGGCAAATAAATGGTTAAATTGACTGCTGGAATTACCCTTGCTGCTGGAGGCAACCTGGACTAGCTTCACTTTTCCATAACAGAAGGTCATCTATATTTATTTTTCTGGATTTTGACAGAAAGGAGAGAGCTACAACAGGTTAAAAGGTTAATATACACACAGCAGCTACCATTAGCATTAGCATTTTTTAGCACACATTAGGAGCAGTAAGCTGCCATGGAAGGCACTTTGGGACCAACCCCAGATTTTCATCGGTACCTTGGTCAAGAGCACTAACAGGAAGCTTTAACCCACATGTACGTGTTTTTTTTTAGTGGCGGGAAAAAAATCCCCATAGAAGTGCTAATCTCTATGTCACTGGGCTGCCTGAATAGGAGGGTGTGTATTTCCAAAATCCTTACATTTTCTCTCAGATTTCAGCTCCATACAGCTTTAACTATAAAACCCACAATAAACAAAATAAACACTTGCTCTAACTAGGGGTTTTCACAAAATTCTGTAGCCAGTACAGGTCAGAGTAAAGGTGAGTAAAGGTGCACAGAGTGGTGCAATCTGCAATGTACCCATTAGGTATCATCAAATATTATACACTCAAGTTTTTAATATACATGAGCTTAAAGCCAATGATTTGGGTAAGTGCACTATTTATATCACACCATTGGGAAAATACCTACAATAATGTGTGTTTATTAGATAACAGATTATATAATTGCGTTTTAGTAGTGGGTGTGATGATACATCCAGCTCAGAAGATGATACACAATATTAGGTTCACGAGATGAGACAATATTTCACATTACTTTTAAGAAAATTAAAATGACAAAATATATGACTGTACACACTTTTTTTACTTAAATGTTACAAAGCATTTTGAAATGTTTTATAATTTGCATCAAAGCACAACCTAAGCATGAGCTTTTAACTGTTGAACTTCTTTACTTTATTAAAGTGCAAACAATATGTGCCAAATTATAAAATGGTCTCATATCATCCGTGATGAAAACGCCGATTTCTCTCATTATTGTCGTGGCTGTGGCGCCTGATTGTAGGTGTAAAGGCGTCTGTCAGTGTCGTCTGGCCTTTAACCATTTTAATCATAGGTGCAGTGGATTTTAGACATGAGCTGTGGTGCTTCTCAAGCAGGCCTTCTCTTCTTCTCAAGTAGGGCTGTCAAAAGGTTAATTTTCTTGATCATAACTAATCTCAGAAATTTCATAGTTAATCGCGATTAATCTTGATTTACTTTGCATGTGTAAAATTAATATTTTGCAGTAAGACTGTTCAAATCTAAAGTTAAACCCACAATTTCTTACCATTGTGTCTTAAATCGGAATAAAATGAAGACGGAGACAAAGGCAGAATTTACCTTTTGGGCTTTTTTTATTTTCAAAGAGTGTAGAGAAAGGAAAACAATTATTAAGAATGAATGACCAGCTACTTTGAGAAATTGTAAATAAATGAACACAAGAAAGCTTCCGCTCGAGCTGCCTACGGATGCGGAGAAGGAACAAAAGACTAGCAAACTCAAAATAGGGCGTTTAACCGTCAATGAGTTTAATTAATACAACCAGAGGAGCTGCATGTGGATGCGAGAAGTGCGGAAAATGCTGGCAAACTCTGATTGTGATTAAAAAAAAATATTTGCGATCACAATTTACATAAATCTAATGGTGATTAATTAATATTCCCAGCCCTAATATATATATATTTACACTTTTCTTTCTTTAAAATTGTTTTGCACTACACACCACAAGAGAGCAGTCTCTTAATTTTGTTGTACATATGTATAATGACAATAAAGGTATTGTATTGTATTGTATTCTTCCTGTTTAATATTTCAAGGTGCGTCTGTAGAGTGAAATTGTGAGGTATGCATGGATTGCATGGGGGGGATGAATAGTTTGTAAGACTTGGGGGGGGGGGGGGGTTGGGATCTCATCACACCCCTATGTTTTAGTGATGTCTGAGAGCTCTTAGCATCAGTCAATTTATGCCACCACAATTATCAATCCTTAAAAAGCCCTTATTGACTCAGTCCCATAAATACCATGTTAAAGCCCCTCTGTCTCACATTGTTCAGCTGTTACTTGCTATTAGGAATCACAGCAAGTTCCTTTGCCATTTTTAGGGATTTTGGTCCTGATTCTGAACCCAATTTCCTTGCAGTTTCATGGAAGATTAATGAGCTGGTGCTTTGTGTGGCCTCCTGATATCCTTCTCTGCATTGGAACTTAACAACCAATCACAAACATAAAAGGTGACTCAGACCCAGCTGTCAGCCGGAATTGATACACTCTTTGGCCGGACTTTCCATTTCCCACTGACAGAGATTAGACTAATTGTGAATCAAACCAAATGATTAACTTGAACACTTTTGAAAGGTTCTAAGGCATTTCAATTAACATGGAGGATACTGCTGAATAGGAAGAGTTTAATGAGATCCAATTGTACTATTTGCCAAAAAAATATCATTAGTTGATTTATGTGTGTTTATGATGAATGTTTTATTCTTATTAAATGGATCCTGTTCATTATTAATCAAACACAAATGGAATACTGATACAGCACTATGGTTAATGAATCTGCTTATTAAACGAAGCCCATGTCGTTAACATTCCCAGCCTACAATTTAATTATCTTTTTTCACCCTCTCTCTAATTATATTTGATATTTTTCATCTTCACAGGGTCTGATGGTTATCTTATGTTAAAGGCACACAGCAAAGACTTTTATTATGCTTTTTGAGATCAAAAAGAGACTTGTCTGAGAATAGTGTTTTTTCTGTCATATGAGACAGAAAGATCAAAAGCAGAGCTGAAGAATACTCTCATCATGATGTTCTATTTGACTTCAATCTCTCTCTGTGCTGTGGAATCATACTCTGTGACTGAGGACTGAGGGGTGGCGGTGGGGTGGTGGGGGTAGACCCAAGTCTAATAATACTGGGCAGACCGCATTATGTATATAGCATGCTTGAATGGATGCACACATATGCAAAAATAAAGACACAAGTGCACACATCCAAAAACACACAGTGGCCAAGTTCTGAGAACAGCTTTTAATGCATTTCATGGTTATTTTCCATCGTGTTGGCCAATGATCTTTCTCTAAAAGCCCAAACTAAGCACAGGCACCATTTAACTTGCAAAAGAGAGAAATCTGCTACACTCAGTGAATGGTAAATGAAATAACTTTAACTTTCATCATAAAACCAAAACGTTTTACAGTCTTCACCAGAGGAGAAAAAAACGCCTCCTGAATGCATAAACATGATTTAATCAAACAGGGCACATGCCCACGCACTGTAACACAGACTGTGGTTCAAATAATGCAGGTAATGTAATGTTCAGTGCTGTGTTTTTGGTTGATGGCTGTAAATCCTTATGTACTGTAAAACTGTATTAATAATGAAAACGACTGAGTAAGCGCCAGAATGACTTTAATGATACTGTAATGATATCTGTGATCAGGACTGTAATTAGGTTGTGAAAGAGGAAGAGAGATGAATAAAAAAGACAACTCTGCAATAACGATGCACATTCGGGAGATCAAAGAGTAGTAGATGTGCTAGAAGTGATTTAGATACAGTTGTCACAGACAGCTGCCGGCATAATCACGCTGCCATATTCGTCACTTGATGGGCTCTGATGAGCAGCCCGAGCTTAGCCAAATCATTATTAGATCCCCATTGTGATAAATGTTATTTATTGCTGTCAAGCAGCATTAATGTTTAATTCAAGGGTGGAAAATGAGAGCAGGGTACAGCCGCACGGTTCAGCCCATTCATGGTCAGTTTGCGACAAAGGGAATGACTGAACACCGGCCAGACAAACTTCATCAACCAGGAAAATAAAGAGAAACATTGCGTGTGTGTGTGTATAGGG
>JAPSES010000001.1:20546779-20574355 GCA_029822895.1 Maxillicosta whitleyi
TTCACAGAAATGACGCACAATGCATTCAACCATAGTGGTGACACAGCAGTATGAATGAAATAATGATAGAAGTTGACGTTTAAGAAAGCATAACATATTGGTGTACTACTGCCCCCAGTGGCCTGATTTATCAGTTCATGACAAAGTTTCTGAACGGACGGACAAACAACTGATGACAATACCCTGCGACCAGTGTGGCCGAGGGTAATAAAGACCATTCCAACCTAATATAAGTCTCAATATGTATCATTATTTTACTTGTGCCACTGCAAAGTAAACTTCCTCAGCTGTAGGTTTGAAAGTGCACCTTTTTAAGTTAACAGCAGAAGAGCAGACCAAATAAAAACTCCAATAAACTGACAACAGCACAGATTTACACACTGCTCGATACCGTATATTATCTCCACTGATGTATATTGATTGGGCCGTGGCAGGTGATTGGTTGGAGCAGCTACATTGTTGTGTTGAGAGGTGGCTGTTTTACCAAGAGCCCTAGCTTACAGCTGTTCTCAGGAGGACTATCTGCAGCTCACAAAATCTGCTACTTTCTGCTCTTCACATTTGCAGCAGAAGAAAAGAAGCCTCGAATGTACAGGTTTTAATAATCATTACTGAGTTGAAAACATCTTCATGTTGTCAAAATGAATAAACACTGTCAAAAACAACACTCACACTACATGATTTGCAATTAAAGAATTAAGCTTGTCAAAACCAGAATGGACATTACACAGTTTTATGACTATTGTTGTCATAGAGAGAAGACGTGTCACCACTGACAACCTTTACTAATGCGCAAGTTGTTTTAATAAGCAAAAGGTTTGGTCGATCATTAACTAAAGGAGGAAGTGCTCATTTGTTTTGTGAGGAGCTTCATCAAAACATGCAGGAACAAAACAAATTAGCTGCTTACTCAGCGGCAACTGTCTTGTAGTGCTACTACGACACTTCACACAATGTCTGATGAGCAGTAATTTTAAGAAAGTAAGAACAATGAAGTGTGTTTTAAAAGCAATATACAACATCCATCGACCTCTGTTCTAACTTAGCATATAAACAGCACCGTGTTATTCACAGGGGAAATGCCTGAACACTGCCAATCAACAGCAACTCTGGAGCATGTTAGAAAAGATTACAGAAGTCAAATGGCCTTTTCTTCTATTGTGGCTGTTAAACTGATCTTGACAGCCAGTCATAGACGTTGAGGCTCTGCACTGCCTTCACCGCCCACCAAATCTATAAGCTAAAGCAAGAAAATCTTTGAGGTGTTGGTCTGAAAGTACTGGTCCTGAATTTCTCCCTAATCCGACCCCCCTCCTATTCATAAGAATCATAAAAGCCATGCCTCAGTACTGGACTGCATTATCCCCTTCTCTTTTTTTTTTTAGCCGTGGTGGTCATTTGTCGTGTGATTAGCAATGAAAAAACCAGCCGAATGTGAATTAAAGAGAAATAACAGCATGGTGAATGACCTGGATGTCGGTCAGAGGGAGGAAGAGGGGGCCGGGTGTGTTCCAAGCATCCATGCTCACCAGGACCCAAACAATGGACCCCATCGGCCCTGATGCGGCTTGACAAGTGAATGACATGCTGAATGGTTGCCATGGGAACAAATGTGTTGAATTTTATGCATGCATATTCTGTTTTGATTTTTCCCCCTCCCCCCTACTTCTTTTTTTTTTTCATGGCTGAGGAGATTTGACTAATGGTGTGCTGACTCTAAACAGTGCACTGGATGGGGCTGCACAGGGAGCCCCTTTTTCACAGCTCCATCGGACATTGTAGCCCAGCTTAATGTCAACGGCTCGCAGAGTATTAGCTTAGCCCAGCTAGAGCTCAGGAGGAGATGAGTCTGTGTGAAAAGACAGCAATGCATTAGCTCCAAGAGGAAGGGGGTTTCCACTGCTAATGACCTAATGACAAATTCTCCATCCTACTTTTGTCGGACCTCATACCCAGCAGATTTCCATGGATGTTTGCCACAAACAGCTGGGATATCACATGCATCGTAAACAGGAGAAACATGAGAATTATACATTCCATTTATATGCAGTATGTTCCTATTGAATGCATCTGACAGTGCAGGTGTTCAGCTCAGTTCTCTTGTAGTTCTGTGATAAACCTGCAGGATTTTTATGAACATAAGCCTCGTGTTTCCGCTTCTACACTCTGAAGAATCTTTTTTTTGTGTGTGTGTTTTTTAACTTTTCTTTTACTGTTCAGATAAAATAAATAAGTGTGCTAGCTTCTTGTTATTTTTGCTGTGTTTCAGGAAATATCACAAACATGTATTTACAACATATTATACTTTTCCCATTAAATGTGTGTGAGTTTTTAAAAAATTACATATATTTTTGCTAAAAATATATATAAATAAAATAAACCAAGAGATGTTTGAGACAATGTGTAGAGGACTAAATGGTGTGTCTGTGTCAATTCAGCAGCTGTGTTTGTCAGCAGCAGAATAGACACACACAACTTTCATGGTGCATGGAAAAAAGGGGGAAGAAAAGGGAAGAATCTTTCAAAACTTATAATATAAAGAACAACCTGAGTTGTTTGCCCTGGGCATATTATTCCTACTGAGGATGTAAATCTTGAAAACCAGGTCATGAGTATATACTTTGTTTTTTGAAGCAGTAAATACACCAAAACAGTGTGTGGTACGTTTAAGGGAACATCATTCAAATCGGTGCAAAGATGGTTGAGTATTTTTGTCAGTAATGCAATGTTTTGTGGGAGTGACTTGAAATACACAATATGAGCCACACCGGGGCTAATGGATTATGACAGGTTTTGTAACTCTTAAGTATTTCTAATATTGGGGCAACAAAAGAGCTCTGCTGCACAAAAACAAGCTTGTGCTTAACTTGTAGAATCATCTGTTTTTTTGTTTTTGCTGTTTTTTTTTTTTTGTTTTGTTTCATGAGTATTATATATAGTGCACAGCAACATAATTCCATTATTGAAATGTAAAAACCTAGTTAATCTAGTTTTCACTTATTTACATACAGTACCACTAAACAAGTGGTGCCAGGCACAACAACCCCCCCCCCCACACACACACACACACACACACACTCGATTTTGGCATCGATCCAGCTTATGTCATACATGTGCTGATGTCAGTATATTAATTGCCTCTATATATGTGCCAAGTTTGAAGTAAATTGAAACAAAATTGATGTTTTTATAGACATTTGAAATTTCACTCATAAGTAAATGGGAGAAGAAAAAAGGATTTATAAATTCGTAAGAAATTTGAACTTTGACCTATTTCTCCCAAAATGTAATCACATCTATTCCGGGTCACTGGCAATCTATAAACCCAATTTTGTGTGAATTTAAACCATAATTTTGCTGCTACAGGCATTTGAAATTTCACCCCTTATAAGTAAATGGGAAAAAAATTCTATTAAGGAATTGATACAAAATTTGAACTTTAATCTATTTTTCCCAAAATGTAATGACATCTATTCTCCATCACTGGCAACCTATAAGCCCAATTAGGTTGAATTCAACCAATAGTTTTGGTGCAAGCAGGTTAACAAACAAACAGAACCACCATCCATACACTTTGCCTCCTACTTTAGGGGGTGTGGTAATTATGTGGAATTTGTAGTCCCAGGTGGGTCCTTGGGTAAGGGCCTTTACACTTTACATATCTGTAGCCACAAGGGGGCACAATACTGGCCTCACTGTGCCAGTCCCAAGCCCGGAAAAATACAGAGGGTTGTGTCAGGAAGGGCATCTGATGTAAAAAAAATAAATAAATAAAAAATCAGTATGCAAATCTGATTCACTGTGGCTTTAGTTAGCATGTCAGCACAAGGACAGCGGCAGTTTTAAGTTTGTGAATGAGAAGGTGTGCGTTATTCGTAGTGGCACGGATCCCCTGCGTGCACTTACTGAAGGTTAACTCATCCTGTGAACATATTATATGCTGCATCGGCCCTTACAAAACCCCACTGATGAGAGAGGTGAATCATCACAATCTCCAACAATACTTCGATCAGACACCTAACACAATGAAAGTGAGCATGTGTGCAAAATAGCCCTGCAATGAAACTGACGTCTGAAACATTTTTCCCCCCAGCACCAATTTATCATTTTCACTCCCGTATAATAGAAAGCAATCTTCCAACCCATGATTACACTTCTCCAGAAACCATATTTCATGTATGGTAAGACATGCTCTGTGGACAGGATGAATATCTAAAGTGCCAATCATGGAGTGTATACACTCAAAAGCCAATAATGCAAAAGGATACATGACAGTGCATCCTCTATCTTCACTGTGGAGAGAATAAATATTCTGTATCAGTGGCAGGAGTACACATATCACAGCATAGCAGTGACCCAGGAAAAATACATTTCTATTGTCGCAGCGCACACACCTCACCACGTAATGTTTTCAGATGACTTCACAGATAAAGCTACAGCAACACGACTACTTTAACATGCTTCTGTGATGCATTTGAAGCATCCGAGCACCAAAGTCATTACTGAATATCAAAATACAAGACATGAGTAACCATCTACTATCAAAGTAAGTAATGATATCTAAAGCTTTTTTTCTTTTTTTTTCAGTTTTCCTCCATCATATCCCTTAAGACTACCTGCTCAAATTTAGCTGCTGTGTATTTCAGCATTCAGGGACCGTTATAACCTTATTCATTACAGATGTGTGTTGTGTTTATACAGACATAGAGAGATAAAGCGGAAGAGAGAGAAATATGGGGGAGGGGGGGAGGACGAGGGGGAGAGAACACGCCACTGAATGTCCCAAGCCATTAGAACAAGGGATATTTCTGGTTGACTGAGCAATTCATTCTCGACATGTCACATTGAATTTCTTCCATTATAAAACACTGCTGCCTTCTCCACTCCAAAGGCAGATTGCCTGCACCTATTTCACCCAGTGAAATATTGCTTCTCCCCTCAAACAATCTTTTTCATCCCAAAGTTGTGAAAAAAATTTTGAAACAGTGATTAGTCTATGTTCACCGTGCACAAGATATCCTTTTGTTTTTTCCTCTTTTGCTTGTGCACACGACACAAGATCATAGTTTATTACATAGGAGTTCAACAGGCATTTCAATCCTGGTCCAGATTTAATATGTGTATGTCATCAATTCTGATGTGCCCTTATATTCACCGATGCATGGTTCGTGCTTTTGCTGTTATAGTTGTTATTTATGTGGTATTAGACATCACAGAGACAACAAGAATCTATTTGTTACTGTCAGCCTATATAGGAATTTGGTGCTGAAGTCAGAGTTTTACACTAAATCTATGTGGTGACACATGATGTAAAGAGGAGGACGGCGTATTTTGACTGAGCTATTTGTACGATCTCTCATCCTGAGCATCTTGTGCTTAGCTCCACTACTTCACAAAGCCTGATATGGGAAGCCTGACTTTGCTTTGCACCTCTGACAGTTCTGGCAGACCAGCAACGGAGATTGATGTTGCACAGATAGAAAGCAGAGGAAGAATGGCAATTATGTCAGGCTAGGAGAAACATGTGTCTGTGCGATGCAATACAAAAGGCCCTCCCTGTATTGTTATCGTTCTCAATAACCCAAGGTGTGTTTGGGAGTAAATGGATTGTCTGTGGAGAGGAGGTCATTCGTCTCTTCTTTTCTCTTTTCTTCACTGCAAATTATTTGGTTCTTACCAAGATTTTTAAAAACTTACATTTAGAAGTGTTAGATAATTTATCTTGTTTTAATAGTTAATCTATTAAGTGTCAATACATCTATTTAATATATCTATTTCTAGATTTAACAATCTCAACCCTATAATGCTGGAAGTATCATATTTCATACATGAGTTTTGAAGCCCTCTACATGATCAGTGTGATATTTTTTCTTGAAAAACCCGATGTATACAATTAGATACATGCAATGAAGGGGTAATCCACCAAGAGGGTTAAGAGAGATTGTCATTAATGAGGAAGGAGGCTGAATTTTGCCAGTTTTGAAAAAGGACTGGCCAATTTGTTAGACTTGTTTGTGTTATATTATGTTTTTTGTTTGTTCAAAAATATTCACATTTGAGTACTGACACCCAATGTATCAAATATGATATGATACAAAATTGAAACTCATACATGGGGAAAAAAAATAGTGGTTGTTCAGAAGCACCAATAAAGGCTCCAGTTTCAAAGTAACTGAAATTTTCTGTCAATTATTTAATTGTTCATGCTTTACAGGGTTAATTCAAGAAATGAAGTGAAATTATCTTGCTGCATGGACAGTTATTTCACTTCCGTCAGTCTTCCCAAAGTCAGCTGTGGCTACATATGTAGTTTACCACCACCAAAGTGAGAATGTGTGAGTGAATGAATAATGGATCCATTTTACCTGCTTTGACTATGTATTAATAGAAAAGTGCTATACAAATCTAATCCATTATTATTATTATTATTATTATTATTATTATTATTACTATTATTATTATTTGTTTTGAGTATTTTTTCCTCAGATTTTACGTTTTTTATCTTGTTTTTCAACTTTTTTGTAGTGTTCTCTTCCAGTACCACACACTCAAGACATCGCCCCATCAGTATATATTATATAAGAATAGTATTTACATGTGCATACATAGTGATTCTTCTAAGAATGTATTCATAGTGTGCAACCATTCAAGTGATGTAGAGGGACATTTGTAAGAACTGTGTGAAATTCAGCACAGTATTTGTATATGATATTTATTCTTGTGTCACATCAACTTGTCATGTGTTTTGAAGTATGTGGTTTTTGTGTATAAAATGTTTCTGCCATTTTTCTGCCTAACAAACACTGTAGTGAAATAATGGACATGTCTGTGAGACTGTGATGCCTAAAGGTCTTCAGGTATTTTTCTGTTTAGCCATTTAAAGTCACAGTAAAGTAACTCCAATGTGTGATGGTTTATTTGGATTTTCAATCTGAAGCTAATGTGCTATTATGAAATCATGAAAATCAGTACTGTATAATGACAACTGTTGTAAAAAGCAGTAAAATACAGGCTCTTGTAGTTACCAATGCTTTAGTACAGTGTGTCCTAACCTTTTTTGAGCTGTGGCACATTCATTCTAGAAAAATCACAAGGTACACCACCAAATTACTTACTCACCTGGGCCTGTTTAGTTGAACACAAAGCTAATATTCTAATATTCAATAATGTAATGTTATTGAATGCTTTCACTTGAAAGCGCATAACTACACAAACACTACAACAAAATTAAGATAAAGCTAGGTATAATGCTACAATTTTGACTGTACCCAATGAAAGATTTTTTAAAAAATGTGGTGATAGCTATAGCTAAGGATAAAAATAGCAAGGGAAATGGTAACAAAAACATAATAGATATTTCATGTATAAATTAATTTCATCCATCCATCCATCCATCTTCTGCCACTTATCACAGGGGCAGCTGGACTTTTATTTTGAAGTTGTAAACTTTGCTAAAACATGAAGTACTAACAAGGAAGTGAGAATGTTAGAAATTCATTAGATATGGCAGACTGGTGAATAATCCGAAACCATCCTCATTGCTTGTTAATTCCTCGGCAGAAGCACCACTTGTATGTATAGATCTTGGTTGATATTACGTAAATTCATGATTATTTTGATTGTATAGTTTAAAATTAAATAGTGCTAATGACTACTAATGTGTAATCTGCTAATGAGTGCTAATGTTACAAAGTGCTAACGTTAGAATTCAGATGCTAGTACGGCTACAAGTGTTATATTATTTTCAATACTTACCTTGCTTAATGTTCGCTAATGAATATTTTGCTGTTTTTTTCCTAGTTTCATTCTCATTCTCAACACTGTTGATCTGAAAGCATCTCACTTCATTGCATTTGGTTCAGTACAACATGTAAAGTGTAAAATAAAGCTTAAATAGAGAAATCGGACTCACATTCATGTTCATGGATGAATGAGAGTTTAACTCACTGTTTAATTGGAGTTACTACACTTCACTGAGGACAGTACAACCATAGACTGTTAGCCTGTAGCTTCTTTATTATTACCGGCAACGACACTGATAAACCAGGTACAATTAAGACATTGGCCATTTCTCAATATCAAGAATGCAGAGTACGGTCTCGCCAATTCAGTGAGTATGGTCTTGGCGTGCTTGGTCCCAGAGAATAGACTACCTTAGAACACAACTCTGTTTATAATTGGAATGGCTTCGTACTTGTGAACTTTTCCCCGTGTCTCCCTCACGTATTTCCCTCAAATCACTACAATGTCACTTAATTGATTTCAATACATTTGTACAATTATTTACATATCATTTATACATTTCGTTGAATCCCATATCATGATAATAACGGCGTATTTCTCGCTATTCTGCTTCTGGCTTGTGTTAACATTACATCACACCATCTTGTTACGTCATCTAGTCAAAAAACATTTCTGAATTAAGTTATGAAAAGCCAGTGTAGCATTTGAGAGTTGTACATAGTGCATCTTGGGATATTTTGCCAGCGACGTCTACACAAGTCACCAAACCAGTACATCCTTGGTTTAAGCTAGCTGACAAGAACAACATCTGGGTAGTCCATGCGTTCTTGTTTTGCGATTGGAACAGTACTTGAGTCATGACTGATGACGTTTCACAAGAACATGGGAATGGAAGAATGGACAAGAATGCGAGTTGAGAAACGGCCATTTTGTTCTTGTGTTGTAGCCTGAGATTCAGTGGCTGGCATCGGCGCACAATCTACATATAGTTAATGCCCAGACTGATCTCATGAAATCACTTATGTTACACAAGTTCTTTTGGCATTTGCTGTACTATACATACACATTTTCATCCTTTCGCATGTTATTCAACACCATTACCGCTACAACTGCTAATGGTGCTAACCTCTGATTGTGTGTTATTTTACACAGCATGAACATACACACGGAAAGCTTATAATGCAATTCCATGATATCACATTTCAATGCCATGTCAAAGTTTACCAGATCCACACAGTGTAGCAGTCAATAAACATAAGACAGATGAAATCTCATGGTCTGCATTGTCCTGAAGGCAAATATCATATGTATAGAATGGAATATTTATGCATGAAAAATTGTAGTCAAATATGTTTTGGAGGAATGTAGTACAACTAATCTCAGCTTGATGTTAAAAGTGAAAATTGGATACAAGCCTTGTCTTTTATTGTCGCTTTATCAGTCTACACGTGTTGTTTTTGGTGCCAGTAGCATCAAACATAACACTGTATTACCATGTTTTGGAAAAGCTGTTGGTATTTTGCATTTTATTACAGGAATGAAGCACATTTACAGTAACTTCTTTTTAAACAGTATCTGGCAATGCGTGCACGCCTTATGCTCAACACACCCCATATAGAAATGTATCCTAAAGCGATGATTACTGAAAATCCGAGCACTGCCACTTACATTTTGGACGTGCTCCAGAAGTGCTCACTGTAAGTCCAATTTCACATTCCAATGAAAGGTTCAGTATTATAAGAAACCTCTTCATGATATACTGTGTACTGATTGCACTTAACACTGTGGTGCTATTCATGCTTCAGAACACACAACCGTTTATGAAGAATTTAACGACACAGTCCAGCAGTTGTCCAATCGAATAGAGTTGGAGGGGATGTGTGAGTTTGTCAGAGCCCTGGTGAGTCTACACTAATGGAAATGACAGTTTTGGAGAGAGACAGTGGAAGGGTCATGGCTCACATCCAGCTACCCCTCTGTTTCGCTCCTGTCTAAGCCGGCTGCACTCCTGAGCATCGTCTCACACAACTTAATATGGTGCTCCGCCGAAATCGTTAGTCAAGTGAAAGCACCGCATTTGTTCTGACGTAATTACACTGTGCAAATCAATTACACTGGGAAAACATCAGTGGCAAAAATCGTTGAATTTTCACCAGTGCCATAAAGAACAATCAGCAATTTGTTTAGACTTGTTAACTGACGGACCACTCATGTTTATTTAAATGGTGGTCAGAAGTTTTATGGCGTCTGCAAATGGCGCATGTTGAAAGGTTGCATGACATGTCATTTATTTGACAGTGGTGTATTCCCTTTTTTTTCCTCCGCTTGGCATGCTGGGAAGCAAGATGCTGTGAGAAATTACAGCATGGCGGATTTGGATTGAAATTAACTGCTTGCTACAAATCAAAGATGTGTCACTCAAGCACGGACAGCCCCTAGTTAATTTATGAGCTCAGAGATGAGCCTCTCTCTCTTCCAGACTCATCTATATCAGCAAATGGCACATTTATATTCACCGGAATATGAGGTTACATTTTGTTTTACACCTGTGTTGACATTTAATTCAAAAGACAACGGCCAAGAGGGCAAGGCTATTCTCAGACCCATTTTAATGTATTTCAACATTCAGCCATCATAAAAATGAGCCCCGATTTTATTGTGATAATGGAAAAGTAGACTGGAAAAGTGGATTTGGAATTGGTTTGCACATAATATCTTGCGCTATAAAAATGAGATTTGCAGCCATAGGGGAAAACAAATCAAGATCCTTTCTTCAGTTATTGGACCATGGAAGAGAAAATGCAGTTATTTTAATGTAGCTGGAAAATAATGCTGTGTTCATAGTGCCCGTGCACTGTGTCCATTTCACTGCTCAGAGCATGATGTGATTGTCAGGCAATGGACATGGATCTGTAGACGGACACTTACGGGGAAATTAGGAATATAATACTCGTGCTCTTTTTGTTATTAGAGGAGTCCAATAAATATGCAAAATTGTAAGTTTAAGTAAAATGTGTTGCTGAAAATGAAACAGCAGCAGAAATCTCAACATTTAAAGAGACCAATAGATTGAAGGAGCCTCCAGGTTCAAGTCTGTGGCTCTTCTCTTTGTATGCAATGGGCAATATGTAGATTAGATTTGTGTCTCAAGGCAAACAACCCTCGAGCAGCACAGTGTTTCATTTCATGCTGAGCATTCAGTTGCAGTGGGGCATAAATATTCATGAGGATTCCTCCAAACCCGTGATATAAACCTAAGAATATGGCCAGTGACAGGCATTAGAGAATGGTCACATTGGATCAAATAGAATAACCTGTCTTTGATGCAGAAAAAGCATCTGCATTATTACTGTGATTAGAGGACATATGATAAAACATCTTCCCCGATGACTCATGCTTTATTCTCGCTCTTTTCAGAAGCTAGAATCATTATATGAATTTTATGGAGTTTTTAAAATGAAAGCTGTAAAAATAAAATGCGTTGTGCTATTTTGGTGAGTACTGACATGGCTTTAAACTAAATCTAACAGGCAAATGCTGCAAGAACCACTAAAACTACAAGGTTCATGTTCAGCTGAACCTTGTTACAAAAAATCTTTTTTTTTTTTTTTTATTAAAATAAAATTTCTCCCAGAGGGGAACTGTAGCCAGTAGAACATGTCAGTCAACATGTGTTTTCATTACAAGGCAAAATTGAGCTTGAACTGTGAACAAAGATACACAAAAAAATAAGAAACACCATAAATTGCCAATTTAAAACAGAATGTTTTTTACTAAAATTTTTGGTCTGAACACAATTGGAAGGCAATAAAGAAAGGCTTCCAACCTCTCTAATTAGACATCACTGCATTTTCCTTAGATTACTAAAGCCTGGTATTATTATTTGTGGGAAGTATTTGATATGGTTCCACAAAAGGAGGATATTTTCCTCTCCACTCGTTTTCAGACACACACACACACACACACACACACACACACACACACAGTGATATGGAAAATTCCACATAAGGATCCTGTTGGACATTTTATATGATGAACATACTATAGAATATTGAATCACAATGCATGTATTAACAATCATGTTATTTTGTATTATTCAATCCCAGCCTTTATGGTGTTTTGAGATTCACACTGTGCTGAGAATAGGTTATAATCTGGATGACAGGTGACAGTTTCCCCTTTCTTCAGATGATAAGGTGACAATTACCCTGTGAACACTGTAATTTACATGTGATGCCAAACAAGCAGCTGTTCCTTTTCTGTTGAGAGTATGAGACACACAAAAATAATTTGGCCCTGACATAGTACAGAATAACTGATTACAGTCTACAACTATTAATCATTATGCACCAGAAAAACTCATTACACCGGACTATTTGGAATATGAAGAGTGATACAAAAGATGCTTATATTTGTCACCAGAAAACCTTTATGGAATAACAGATGCCCTGTCAAAATGTACAAGTAATTACAGTTTCTGTCACACACTCAATGAGGTAAATATTTCAAGGAAATCAATGGCACTAAGAAAAGTGCATGTTTTTATCAAAGTGATGCTTTTGCTTGTTATTTTATCACAGAAGATAAAATTAATACACATTTACCCGCGTAGGTCACTTCTCTGCATCGTATATATGTGGTCAGATTAGATTTTTAGGCTGACACGTAGTTTTTGTTCCATCAGAGACCTTTGCTGCCCCAGTATAATAGTGGCGAATGTACTTTTGTTTGTGGTGCTCGCAGCACTTTAAAATGACATTTGAAAAGCTCAACAGCAACATGCCTTCCCCAAAACAATGTCCCAGTTTCAGTGGATATTAGACCTCGCTGTCGACAGTTTTCACAGTTTTCTACATTGAGAAGAAAATAGTTCTGACAGTAAAGGGGATGCGTATTCAGGCAGATCATCCACGTACTGCAGCTGTAATAGGAAAAATAAAACAACATTTAGAGTCCTATCAGTGAATGTCAGTTTACCCCATGCATATGATTCATCTGACAAAAGCAGGTTTATTTTATAAATGACTACTCATATTGTTGGTGTTCATTGAAATGCGGTGGCTATCTGTTTCTCATGGTCTAATTATTTGTTCAGTAAAGTTATACAGAGTGGGTGCAGGATGTTAGCTTCAAATGTATGAATAAACCTGAAATCTGCATTTACCTATTAGTCTGTATATAGTACATCTTCAGGTTTTATTCATGAGTGGAGTCAGTGAATGTGCTCTTGTGTTTTACATGAGATTAAACGCAACATATTCAAACATAAAATGCCAAAAACCACAGGGTATCCGAAATTATTAAAAGAAAACTGAAGCATATAATGTAATTACTTCCCCAGTTTAAAGGAATGTCAATCAAGGGCATATCTTGGAATCGCTTAATGGGATATTGAAATATCCTCTTCCAGCTTGTGGCACAGAAAGCAAGCGCTAATTAGTATGAATGACGAGAGCTGAGATGACTAATGCTGCTGAGGACAGGTTTTAATTGAGAATAATATAATGAAGTGTTCTGCAGATATATCATTATGGAGTCCTTGTTCGTTATTGGTCTACTGTATGTAGGCTCAAGACTAGTGATAAAACAGCCAGCAGTATGTCCAGCATTTTTTTTTTTTTTCAACACAGATGTCAGTCATTATTTGTTTATACTAGACACAAGCAAAGCATTTCAATTTGTGCACAATTTACCAAGGATATATACAGCTGTGGAAAAGATTAAGAGACCACTCACTGCAATTTCCTTTGAAATCAGCATGTCTGCATGTATGACACCTAGGACTGACTTTAAAGGGATAGTTCGGGATTTTTGACATGAATGATTTATTTGCATCACAAACCAATGTCCACAAAAAGTCACACCTCGTAACCACTTGGTCCTACTTTCTCTCATTTATTATCAGTGCGCTGTCATGTTGCTGACTGCTGCGCACTAGTCAACAACTTTTTCCAGCAGTGAAACAGGTAGACTAGCTGTCATCTTGCATCAGCGCACAGAGATACGAAGACAGAGAAAGTAGGGCCAAGTGATTACGATGAGTGACTTTTTCGTGGACATTGGTTTGTGATGCAAATAAATCACTCTTTTCAACACATGCTGTTTTTAGAAGAAAAACGTTTTATTTTAGTGACCCTATAAACTTGCCAGACTACTTTCATTTCGACCAAAATCAGACCAGAACTGGGCTCACGGGACACTGTTGGGGGTCAGAGTGGATGTCAGAGTGGATGTACAACACTAATGATGGGGATGTTATACAGATTAAGGCCAATCAGAGGTCTCCTTTCAAACGGTACATCAGTTGACCAATCACATCAAGTATTTCTTGGCGAAACATAGAATTGGAAGTCATTTTTTATTTATGTACTTGACATGATTTTTCGCTGTATTTTATTGAAAATAGATTGATTTAGCCAAAATTAGATAGTAACAAGGTGTAACACATTTACATAGATATTTAGTGGAGCTTTGGTCAAGCCGTCAAAAAATTGGCCGTGCAAATTTCACCTGCACAGCTCGCTACTTAAAACTATGCTGCCATCACGGTCTATATGCAACAACAGTTCTATTAGTACCGCAAATGTAATTGGAATCTAAAAATAACTTGAAAACTACTGGACTTCTGCTCTGATGATGTTCCCAAACTCTGAGGACTGTTTTTCTATCAGTTCAATTCTCCTGGACTGAGCTAGGTCATTAAAGGTGTGGATGACGGACCACCAGATGAAAACCCTGTCATGGCTAGCCCAATCTCCAGACCTGAACCCACTGTGAAAACTTCTAGAGGAAAATGGATGGTCACAAGCCATCGAACATTGCTGAGCTTCTTGAATTTCTATGCCAGGAGCTGCATAAAGTCATCCAACAGTAAAGGTGGAGAGAAAAGACACATGAAAGCTGTCACTGAACATTAAGGTTATTCTACTAAATATTGACGTCTGAACCTTTTCCAAGTTACAACATTAGTTTGTGTTGTTTATAAATGAGTATGAACTGGTTTTCATTGCATTATTTGAGGTCTGAAAACACTGAATCTTTTTTTGTTTTTTTGACCATATGTCGTGTTCTGCAAATACATGCTGTAAATAATAATATTTTTATTTGGAATTTGGGAGAAATGTTGTTGGTACTTTAGATACATGCAATATACAGATAATCCACCAGTGGGAAGGAATTTGTTCACCATAGCCCTTTCCAGTGGCAATACAAGACTGTCATTAATAAGGAAGGAGGCAGAATTTTGCCAGTTTTGAAAAGGATATATGATATAGATATGTTAGTGTTATATTATGTTTTTGTTTGTTCAAAAATAATAATATTTCAGTGATGAGACCTGATGTATCAAATATGATACAAAATTGAAACATACATGGGGATTGATATCTGACAACATTATTTATTTATTTATTTTGGTTGGTCAGAAGGACCAATAAAGGCTCCAGTTTAAAAGACCTGGAATTTTCTGTCAGTGATTTAATGACTCGTGTTTTACAGGGTTAAATTGTCTTGGAAGGAGGAAAATCCACTGACAACATACACTAAAGTGATAGTGAGTGGAGATTCCTGTTTGTGTGTGCAGCCAATATTGATACTTGAGGCATGAAATGTTTTGGGAATGCTGATTTACACATGAACTAGAGTGATTTATCAGTGATGATGTTCCTGCAAGCCCACTAAGAAAAGAATGAAGCTAGTTTACTTTTAATGTCTAATCTCCTTTATTATTACTGACGAAGTGTAATAAACGCAATGGGACCCAAGGGCTCAGCATAAAACGCAAACACAGTGGTGAGAGAAAGGGAAGGGTGGGGGTGTTGTGGTCTAGAGGGGGTTTGGCTTTACCCACTGCAGAATGAGGTGTTATGATACTACCTGCTGTAGTGTATGCAGCATGCAGCATCAGTCCTGGGCAGCGGATGAAAAAACACCATGAAATTGCTTTTAACATCACATCGACCAAATAAATCTGAGATATGAAATATATTTAGCCCTTTGCATTATTACTACTACAGCCACATGAGCTTGAGAAAATACTCATTTTAATTGAATGTAATCTATAGTATCATAATGGAAATGTGAAATAATCAAATGCATTTTTAAACTCTGCTTATTATAGTCAATCTGGTTCTTTTAACGTTACCATTTCTATTCACACCATGTTTAAATTATACATTCTGCACAAGCCTATTCATAGCAGGATGTATTTTATTCAAAGTCTTAATGGTAATGCAGCAGCTCCAGTATTACATGTAAGTGTGTAAAGGAAAAAAAAAAAAAAAATTAAAGTTCAAGTTAAAAAAAAGCCTGGTCTGCATTTTTTTTTCAAATCAAATACTAAAATACTTATCTTTACAATATACACTAAAGTCAATAAAAGCTTCAGTTGCCAGACCAGATTTGTTTGATTGATCATTGTAAGTTTGATTAATTCCTGCACACATAAGGTTTCAGTCACTGTTTCTAATGGCGTACCTTTGCAAATCGAATGTCCTTGACTGTAACATAATATTCAGGAACCTGGTGTTTGAGACAGAAATCTGAAGGAAGATGCCCTAATAAAAAAAAATAAATAAATAAAAATGAACGCCTCATATTGTAGCTTTTATACTCATTTAAGGAAATCTATCCAAGAGGGGAACAGAGGCATAAAGCTGATATATAATAATGACTCAAGGCCTAGAGACTGTCTTCTACAAAAAGCCATGTTCTCTGACCTACTAAACAGATTATCACTGCAGTTATTCCATTGATTAACTTTTATTGTATTTTTTCTCCTTTCAGATTTAAGTCTTTTTTCCATTTTTGTTTAAAAAGGAGAACAGATAATAAAGTAAGAAATATGATTTTTAATGTATTTTAATAAAGAGCACGTGTTCAGAACAGTGATGGATGTCAGAAGCAAGTTTTGTGATGATTTGCTGTGAGGTTTGGAGTGTGTTATCCTCTCATGTTTTCAGTATTTAGCTGCAGGCCACTGTCTATCTGTGAGTGGGTGTCAGACTTAAATTTGTCAGTGAGGTGTGTGTACACATGTGTGTCTGTGTGTGTGTTTTAGGTCTCAGGGCAGTGACTGTTCACCAACACTTCACAGTAACTAACACAGTCTAATACCAATCCCCCATTTTAATCATATACATTTTCTCATGCATTATGTTTGTCTGAGAGGATTGCACCTCATGCACCTTTCCGCTGTTTTGATTGTATTAATGTAGAGCTTATTGAAATGATCATTTCTCTGACATTTAAACAGATACTTGTTATATATACTTACGGTATAATCATATAGAGTTACTTTTAGCTCATGTTTAGGCTTTCCTTCTAATGATACAGAAGCTATAATATATAATAGTAGAAGATTACCTCCAATTTAACTGTTATTTCTTCTACGGCCTCTCCTATTGTGCAAGCCTGGATTTGCCAGCTAAAAGAAACAGTGATGAAAAATATAAAGAAAATAAAGTGCCAGGCACAACAAACCCTGCCCTTCACACATATTGTATCTTATTTTGACATCGATTCAGCTGATGTCATCATGTCTATGCATATGCTGATGTCAGCATATCAGCAGCCTCTATATATGTGCTAAGTTTGAAGTAAATTGAAATAAAATTGATGTTTTTATAGACAAGAAACCTCACTGATTATAAGTAGATAGGAGAGAAGAAAAAGATGTAAAAAAAATTCATAAGAAAATACGAAGTTTGACCTACTTTTCCTAAAATATAACCACATCTATTCCGGGTCACTGGCAATCTATAAACCTAAATTGGTGTGACTTCAACCAATAGTTTTGCTGCTACAGACATTTGAAATTTCACCCCTTATAAGTAAATGGGAGAAAAAATTCATTAAAAATTTGAACTTTGACCTACATTTCCCAAAATGTAAAGAGATCTATTCTGGGTCATTGGCAAACAATAAACCCAAATTTGGTGTGAATTCAACCAATAGTTTTGCTGTTAGAGTGTTAACAAACAAACAAATAAACAAACAGAACTGAAAACAATACCCCTTACCTCCCCCCCCTTTTTTTTTTTTTTTTTTTTTGTAAAAAATAACACCACCTGAACTGAAATCATGATTTAAAATATCACACATATAGCAAAACCATTTCCTTAACATTTGCATAAAATTGTCAGGTTTGTGTGATATGACAATGTACATCATGTGATAATAGGAAATGGAATATTGTTTCCTATCATGCACTATTGACTATATCACCATGATGCAAATCACCCACTTTAAGGCAATATTACATGTCATTTGTGTTCATCCACATGGTACAGATGCAGACAGGAAATTTGTATGAAAGGAACATGGAGGAGAGTGAATGTGACACAGAAAAGGTAGCTTGAAATAAAAATTACAGAAAATGTGCAGCACTCATGACATATATAGTGAAATTACACATACTGTAATAAAATACTTTGGCCACTTTAGTGTTAGTTGAAAATCTGATTGTAGATATTTGTGGAAAAGGTTACACATTGAGCAGAATGACGCCCTTAATACAAAGGGGATTGTACAGTAAATAAAGATTATTAGGTTAATTAATTATTTTGCATTTATTACTCTTTTGTACGTCTATATAATTACTCCACACTGCTTTAATTGAATTTGTGCAGGAGCCAGCAGAAGATCATTTGTTTTCACGTTACCAAATGGCTCCAGTGTTTCCAGGATGAGAGGAAATGACATATGGTAGAAAAGCATAATTCATCTGGAGACACTGATACCCAACCATCAGAAAGGAAATTAATTCCGCTCCCTGGCTGCACAGCCACACAATATAAAAAAATATTTTAAAAAAAGAGGGGGAAAAAAGCAGAAATAAATAACAACAGCAACCAAAATACACACACCACTCTTGTATGATATTGAAAACCAAACAACCAATAACTAGACTGAATTGTGAATGTAGTAGGGCTTGCTTATCTGATATGTGGTCTGTGAGTGTGTGTATGTGTGAGTGGGGAGGGGGCTGCGTGGGCTTTTTTTTTTATGTGTCTGTATGTGCAGGAGTGAATGTGATTTGATTGGGTGGGCGTATCAGTGTGTAGTATGTGAAGGCATTGCTTCGTTATGCATGCAAGAGCCCCTATCAAACAAGAACATGATGAAAAATGGTTTGCATATGCATCAATATGTCCATAATTACAAAGCACATTTCTTGGCGACTATCGTGGAATGTTGACCATCTCTAGGCAGGCAAATGAGGATTATCTCCTCCAGCACAGCACAGTGGAGTTTAGCACTGTATGTCATTGATTAGGCTTGCATAGATTACATGCCAGCACACAACCCACTTGCATAGTGTTTCCTTCTGTCTCATAATAAGTGCCTTAAAACATCCTTATCTAGGGACAAACATGGATACTATATGAATACATTAAAAAAAAAATACTGCACAATTTATGCCATACATTTGAATGAATATACAATGATGCTATACATGTGAATGAATATACAATTAAAATATACTTGCTTGTGTTTTTAAAATGCTCTTTTACAGTCCTGTTATAAGTGTGAATTAATTAATGTTTAAGTAACATGTACAGTAAAGCCAGTGCAAAACAAGAAACTGGCTCCCTTGTCTAACATTATGGATGAAAACAGAGCATACAAGTGTATTTATGGATTATGCGGCTTCTAAAAATGCAGAGGTCATTGGACTAAATGAGGTCTAAACACATGGCTGAGGGGGGAAAAAAATGCATGTGTGATCTATAATGCATTATTATATTAATTTTGATTTACTGATTACTGTTTAATTGTGCAGCATTCATTATAATAGAAATTTGATTTGAATTTTAATGATAAATTAATAAAAGTATGATTAACTTAAGAATATTTAATTTTAATACAGATACTGCATGAAAAGCACAGATGTAATTAAATGAAAACTGCTTTATATTCAGCTCCTTGCTGTGTAATACTCCATACATACATCACAGTTCCATTACAAAAATATTAACATTTCCCTTTTCTTTGTCTGGAAATGCCTCGAATACATAGATATGTTTTATCTGGTCTTTCGCATGCACAATATCCTTACCTTTTAACCTTATCAAACAATCTGATAGTACGTGTAGGTGGGTTTCTGTGGAGCGCTGGAATATACCGTTTTCCCCTTTGCGATGAATGTCTCAAAATAAAGTCTCTGTCTGGTTGTCAGAAAATAAGAGTTTCCAGCAGATACGTACAGCATAACACCTTCACAGCCCTGACTCAAAAACAGAGCAGTGTATTAGGGGGATAGAACACAGGCTTTATGTACAGAGTAATCATTTACAGTAAAACAGCAGGTACACCAGGGCCAGGGATACAGAAGGCAAAATGTTCTCTCAATATATCACAGCCTACAGTTGACTATGCGTTTATTTATCTGTGGGTTAGGGATAAAACATGTCCCGTTAAAACTTTGTGCCCTTAAATAAAAGATGACAACAAAATGACTAATATTAAGAGGATGCACTGAAATGTGAAGCAACATGAGGTTTCGTCTTTAAGTTTAGTAGGTGGTGGCATTCATGTTCTGGCTCCTATATCCATATCTAATACAGTATATGTTTTAATATAGAAGTTGATTGTATTTTTTTTTTGTGTGTGTGTCACTCATCTGAATCCCACTAGAGCTGGTTGTGTGGACAGAAATTAGGTTTTGCTATTTTTTTCCACATCATTCTGTGAAGGCTAACTCTATTTATTATTATTATTATTATTAATTGCTTTGGAATGAAGGGTGTTTAATCAGTTCTAAGCTGGAGGTGGACTGATTTATGACGTCTCCTACTAACCTAGGCTGTGCCATGTTATTATTTACATATCGAACAGTCATGAAAACAATTATTAGACCATCAAAAGTCATCAGAAACAATGGTTATGCAATGACGTACTAACTCCTGTGTGTATCATGTGGCTAACACAGACAGAAAAGAAAACATGGAATTCCTAAAAAGCACTGTTTTTGTCAGTACAATGACATAGTGATTTTGGTTTTTATCAAGAAAACATGTTAAATGGATAGATATTAGCTTTGAAATTCAACTCTTAGCAGCTGTTTTTGTTGTTATCATTATATTTGTCTAAAAAAAAATGTACCAGACATTAAAATGAACAAGAAATTGAAAGAAAACAAGGGTGGTCTAATAAATTTTTCCGTGACTGTATCTGTACGTTGTCATGTATGTTTGTAAATGATAAACTGAGATGGAATATTGTGAAATTTGCACTTACTTTGCTTTAGAAATTTCATGTTTTTCTGAAATTCTTCATATTATTCACATTTTTTTCAAGGATAGTTTCTAAATGTAAAGTTTTCCTAATGTAATTTCATTCTTTTCACTCTAAAACACAGAGAAATGTATAGAGTAGATATAATTTATGTTTTATTATTTTACTGGTCCGGCCCCTGTGGCCCCTGAACTAAAATGAGTTTGACACCCCTGTTATACACTGTTGCCCATAAAGTTGGAATAATTGTGTTTTCAGAAACATTCCTCCTTTTATTCCATTGTATGCACATCAGTGGTCACCATTTACCAGTTCCACCCTAGTTACACTTTATTTATCAAGAATAAATCAAATTGTCACAATCATTTCATGAGAAGAGGTAAAAATATTTTATTCAAACTTCATGGCCAAGAGTGTCTTTGTTTAAAAAAAAAAAACATAAGTAACCAGGGGAAATGTGGTTTGCAGGGATTAAACATTACTAAAGAGCAATTATATAATGCAATATTACATAACTTAAATATTAATAAAAGAGGAAATGGTGCATTATGGATCTGTTTTACAAAATACTACCTAATCTCACTTTGAAGAAATACAAGGAAATATTGAAAAAAGGGGACAGAGTGAATGATGGCTGGAATATGAAGACTATTGCTACTAAAACTAAAAGTGGGCCAAGCCAAACATTTCATGGAAAAGTGGCTTGCAAGCTGCGCAGGTGTTGCATTAGCAGTTCAAAGTCGATAAATACAGAACACATAAACATGCACCGGGCAAATGCAGGGATAAAGTAGGGTAAAAACCTGCTTACAACTTCTGTTTGAATGAGGAAAAATAGTGTGTGGTGGATTCAAATGAGGCTACGCTGCAACAGTATGTATAGAAATCCAAGTGTATTCAGCCAACGAAATCTAACAGCAGCATCTTTTTTAGTAAATGTAGAGAGAGAGCTACAAGTAAATACAGTAAAGTAAAGTTAATATCATGGGTGTCAAACTCAATGTAGTTCAAAATAGTATAATAATAGACTAGAAAGACTGACAACTGCATTTTAGTGTGAAAAAAATTACACTATGAAAATATTTACACATATAAACCTTTCACAAAAAGTGTGAATGACCTCAACAACTATTAACAACCAAACATTTATGAAGAAAAATAAACATTCTTTTTAACTATATGATTCTTCAGTTCATCATTTACACACGTGCATGACATATTACAGATCACGGTGGTTCTAATAAAGTACAAAACATTTAATAACAGATATCTGCAGCTGATAAATACAGTATATAAATGCATGATCAAAACAACTAGTCCAGACTCAGAAGTGGCTTTTCCATTGGACATCTGTGCAAGACTTTATAATATATAGTACTGAATTCTGCTTTATATTTAATACATGTTGAAAAAACAGAATAGTGTAATGTTGGTTATGGATGGATGGATGGATGGGATGAAATGAAATTACTATTAGTATTATCCTTAAAAATCCCAAACAATTAAAGAAACACAAAAGGACAGTAAGACGGACGGACAGATGGACAGACTTTATTTATTCCAAAACAGGAAATTACAGTGTGGCAGCAGTATGACACACATTCAATAACAATATAAACACCACAGCTTTGTTATTGTTATTATTATTATTATTATTATTGTTATTATTATTATTATTATTATTTTGCAACAGACAATGTTTGTTTGTTATTTTAAGGTAAAGCTGTGAAACTCTTGTCCACTATAGAATGAAAAACATACATTGCAGTGTGTCAGGAGATGAACCATACATGTGGACTGTATGATGAAGACGCAAAGTAATGCAACAGTTTGGTGTCATTCAGTCCCATTTGCTAACAATATAAAAAACAACATCCATGCATACACTAAATGCTAAAGTACACACAGAAATGCAAACATTATTGTAATGCAAATACTACAAGCGCCTTGGTGATTAATTCTGATGTGGCAGGCTGTCACATGGACTTAAATGCGGTGTTTTCATGGGAGTGGCTTGGTGTGTTTGGGGAGTGGCTGTCTTGTTCACACATTTCGCCTTGTTCATCAGTAGGACAGGCAGAGCCGAGGGCTGGACCAGGATACGCACTGTACTACATCACATCCATTAATTGCACCATCTGTGGAGTGTTGTTTTGCTTGTTTTACAAACTCCTCAAACGATGTATTTAGCAGATGGGCTCGGACGGCCAGCTTAGCTTCCTCAAAGTGCTTCATCAACTAGTTCAGTAAGTTGGACAAATTCAACTTCAGACAGACGCACGGGAGGACACGGACGCGCACTGGTCACAGAAGTGCGCGGTTACATCCACGAGGTTTTATCGACACTTTATCGCCGTTTTGTGTGTGTGTGTGTCTTTTTTTCGTGCATCTGACAGGGGGGAGGAAAAGGAGGTGGACCCACGCTCAGTCGCCGGTCTCGTGGCTTCTTTGTATACAGCAGCAGCAGCTGTGTGTAAATGCATGGGCGCACAGCGTCTACAGCTCCTTGAGGGACAGCGCGTTGGGTTCAGTCCAGCCTTCATGTGGGCTTCCTCGGACATGAAGCGGCTGACCCAGGTGTAGAAGAGGAATATCCAAACATTACTCGAACCTTTCCCCCTCTCTCCTAACGGCAGTGTTCTTTACCCGTCCGAAGCTCGGGTCAGTTCCACCGCCTCTCTTTCTCCGTGCGTCTCTGTGCGCTTGGATTGTAAAACGGCACAAACAAATTGAGCTCCGTGCAGAGTAGGTTACTGCTTCAGCTGCGCGGCTTCCACTCTCTATCTCTCACACCATGGATGTACGATTTTATCCGACTGCTGGTGGGAATTCTATTCCAGGAGATCCACCGAACCTGGATTTTGCCCACTGTCTGGGCTACTACAACTTCAACAAGGTGAGAAACCTCCTTTTTGTGGTGTAGCCTAGTTTTGTCTAATGTGCCCACGTTGGTGCTGAGGGCATGTGTGCGTCCTAACTCTGATCCATTACAGCCTCATTGACAGAAAAAGCATCTCAAAACTTGATTGAAAACCACTTTCTCTCACCCATTCCCTTCCGGAGTAATTAACCCTCACCTACTGTGTTCCAAAACTTTGGATGTAATTGCAATGAGAGCGCAAGTGTAGTGACACTGAGTCCACGGTGGTTTATCAGCTCAGTACAGCCAAAACGCACCGGTAAACTCTACCCACAGTGATGTGATCCACAGTGGACGCAGTTGGATATTTAGTTTCATGTAGCTGAACATCAGCGGTGGAGCTCTGCATCAGCACCCTACAGAATAAACGTAAGAATGTGATAAAAGTCAGATACAACCTATCAGGTGTCTTAGAAACTGCTCTGCTGGACTGTGATCCTGTTTCATGAGCCTCTACATGAAGCCGTCAAACACCACGTTAGAACTAACACTTGTCTGCCCTTTGGCTTTTAGTGTGAGTCTGCAACTCTTTCTATCTCAAGTCAAAGCCATTTTCACTCTGCTTTTAGTTTTGATCACACAGGAAAAACAGGTCATTTTACAACTTCACAGCTCTGCACAAACATGCATATATTTATCTGTTTGGTATTAATGCTGTTGTACACTTAAACAGACAGCATATGTTCAGTAATAACTCATCGGAGTGTTTTACTAATAGAGGAAGTAACATCAGGAGTAAAACACGGTGCTTCATCCACTCCCTCTGGCTTTAACTGTGTTGACAAGTTGTTTTATTCACTTACATAAGTATGTAAACAAGCAGTCTGCTTTTATGTTCTATTTAATAGCAGTGCACATGTATGACAAGTCCACTGTCAGACTGGGGTTATGTAAAACACAGTGGATGGTTTTGTTGTTTTGTTACTGATGTAATACTTGAACTTTTAGGCCCTTAATCCATCAGCAGCTTGACTCCTGTGTACCCAGCGTGAGGGAACATCACTGTGACAGAAAAAAAAATTACACAACTGCAGCGTGCTGTTTTTAAAAAGTCTAAACAATGGCACCCCTCACCCTTCCTCTCTACCCCTACCCCCCACCCACCCACCCTACCTACTCCGACACACACTCAACACACCCACCCCCTTCCCAAATTATTCAGCCCTATAGTGCAGCTCTGTTTGCCCTTGCAATCTGATGCTGCTCGAAACAGTTACCAGGTTTGTCTCACTGTTTCATCAGCTCTTTGTCATCTGGCCAAGTTGTCATATGTGCCCAATTTCATCATGTCTTCATCAGCCTTGAGAAATTTTAACTGCATTGCTTTGAATTGGTGTAAGAGTTGAAATATGAGTTTATTCCTGCTCATAAATTCCCTAGGTCAAGTAAAATTTTCCATGTGTAACAGTAATGGGACATAATGCAAAAAGAGGGGGTGATGAGAAGGTGCTTATCCAGTATCTCTACCAGTTACGTTACAGACAGAAAGAGACACAGAGAGGGAGTACAAAGCAGGCATTTCATGCTAATTACAATGCTTTTCCATGGTGAACAAATGGGCTCTTTTGCATGCATCTTTCAAATAAGCCTCCAGTTTATCTGAAACAAGTCACTGAAAGGAAACACAATGCGTAGCAGTTAGTCAGCCAAAAGATATGGCATGCTTACAAGTCAGAGAATTGATTTTTTTTTTTTTTTAATATTTTTATTTTATTTTTGTTTTGACTACTTTAATCTATTTATAAGCTGTCACAGCACCTTTTGGAAGCAGCAAATCTTTGACTAGATTCACAGTTTTTGATTGAAAAACAGGCAGTACCCACTGAAAACGCTGGCACAGGAAATGTTCAGATTTAATGACAACAGAGACAGAGGGGCCCAGAGGCACTTTGAAACATCACAGATTCTTTTAAATTTACAGAAAAATCCAAACGAGTGGCTCAAACTTAATTAGGTACTGCAGTCATGACTAATGAAGCTGCCTGTGTTTTGGCACCGAGATGAAGGAGAAACAGTGGTGCTGAAGAGAAACACAGCACAACTTCACACAGTTGAATAAGGCTCATAAAGTCTATTGCGAACAATTGTATGCTCTAATCTAGTGGAATTAAACACGTTTCCTTTTTTATTAAACTACATTAAAAGGTGGTGTTTTGGGTTAGTTTGTGTGAATTTTGAACATGTGATGCTGGGTGTTCAGGTGTGTGACGGGGCTGTCGCAGCAGGGTCTGCTTTTGTTAAAGTACCCTGACTTAAGGTTGAACACGGATCAGTGAAGCTTTAGTGCTACCCACAACGTCACCTATTTCCACTGATGGGCTCTTACTTTAAATAGTATTGTTTTCATTTGATCTTTGATAATGAGTCTTTTGCAGGTTTTGGCTTATGTTAAGAACACCTGGTTGTAGTCAGTAAAATTTCTAAGAACTGCCTTTTTTAACTTTGGAAAACTTCAAATGAATCCACGTGTCTATTTCTCATTTGTCTAATTTGTTACTCTTAGTTCTGCCATTTAGTTCTGCAAAATAGTTAAGCGAATATGTTTTTATCTGGCAACTCTTCACTCATGTACAACTAAAGACAAGGAGCTGTTTGGATTCAACTGGTTTTGGTATAAGTCAAAAGTGATTGACTTTAATGGTTTCATGAAAGAGACCCAGTGTTATTCCCATATTTATGGCCATCTGGTCTTTTCTTTCTTAGAGGTTTAATAATGTTTCAGATACAGTATCCATTTAGTGTGGGCTTTCATTACCTTCAGGCGCACAGAGACTTAAATTACCAACAGATGTTAATATAAACTCTTCACCTGCACCGGTGGTAACACTTGAGGTTTATTTGCAAAATGAATTCCAGCACCACAGAGACATCTTAATTATTTGTACCTGGGAATTAACCATACATCACAAATGTTTCAGTGGCTTTAATGCATACGCTTTGTACATGACAAATGAGCTTTTAGAACCCTGTAAATGGAAACGCATGAGTTAAAGTGATCCCACATGACCAAAAAGAATACATGCAAAATAGTTAAATGACATAAAACTTCTGTGCAGGGAAGAATGAAGTAGAATCAGTCAGTGAAACCAATGACAAGTTAAATAAAGCTTCGGATCATCATTCGCTTTATTTTTCTCTGTTTTAGACTTATCAAAGGAGAGGCACCCTTTGTTTAACTTTTACTCTGCATTTTATTACTGCTAACCTATGATATGACACAGGAACTGTGCTGTAGAAATAATAATGATTAGGTGAAGTTGAAGGCTGTAAGACTTGACATGGCAATGTGAGGTTAAAAGCTTCAATTATCTGAGGATTTTATTGAGCCTGAAACATGAGTCAGTTCATGGTTAATGCAGCCAACTGACCCCCGACGCATATGCAAGAAAAACAAAACACAACAGAGACGTAAAAGAAGCGTCTCAATTGAACTACTGTACATTCACAGCAGGATCCCCCCTCCCCCAGGCACTCTTTTATGTGTGTGTGTGTGTATTGAGCTTTTCTTTCTGCTTCATCGGGACAGAAAGGGTTAACACTCATCTCAGCTCTCGGGCCTTGTGCATCTCTCCAGTGTACACAGCTGGTGCCATTTCATCACATACATTCTAAACATATCCAAACACAACTTAAAACGTGTGTGTATGCTGTCATGATGTGTGTGTTGGGTGGATACC
>JAPSES010000001.1:20574404-20586541 GCA_029822895.1 Maxillicosta whitleyi
GTCTGCTTTGTCAAACTCAACTGTTGATGGATATGACTCCGAGGTGCATGTTAAATGTTTAAATGTCCAAGAAGTGAATAGCTGATGTGTTTTGCTGGGTCTTTTAATTGTAGCTTGTCAGGAGATGTAGTTCAACAGATTTATTAAACACCTAATTTTCCCACTGAGATTAGAGAGTGTTATTTTTAGTCTGCCTGCTCGAAGACACACTGTATTGGAGCTCCTGCCTCTAAGAAAGACTGCTCTGTCTTACTGTTCCATGATGTATTTGCAAATAAACCTACGTCTACACAGAGCAGATGTGCACATTCTCCTAATGCACGGCGCTCTGCTTCTCGCACGATGTGTTACCGTGGATTTCCTTCTGAACAGTTGATGATTTTTTTGTGTGTTTGTTTATTTATTTATTTGCTTATTTTTTTGGCGTGATCTTGCCAGGCCACATAATAGAGACTTAGTAGTAGAAGCTTTAAAGCCTTTTAAGGACTTCATAGTGATCATTTCTGAACACAGGTCTCATGGTAAACCTTGAGCTTGATAGTTTCTGATTCCTGCGGCACCACATTATCACAGCTGTCACTCTCTTTGCTTTGTTGATCGCGTCGAGTTGAGATGTTGACATATAGCATGTATGCACATAGATACATACGCACGCACATACACACGTATACACACGCGCTCACAAACATGACAGCTGAATCTTCCTGATTTTGTTTCAGTTCATTTCAACCTTGTTTTGCTGGTATAATCCGATCTGAACCAACAGTCTGAACCTGTGAGAAACATAAGACCAGGTTGTCTGCTTTGTTTATGAGGTGGATATGACAAAGGCTCTGAAATCCTAGACAGACATACACCATTAGCCAGATCAGCACTCGTAAAGACCTTCTGTAATCCTGCCATCACTGCTCATAAATCCACTTCATTACATCTCGTTGCATGTTACTCAGCATCGGTTCATTTAGGCAGACCACACACTCTAAAATAGTTTCCCAAGTGGTGGGTTGTGAACCTAAAGGGCACCATGTGTCGTGACATGATTGTAGACGAAGACCGTGTGCCCTGGCTTAGGTTGTGATCTCATGACCAGGGACAAATTAGGGGCCTCAGTGTAAAACCAATCAAGTATCCATGCTTACATGTTGTATTAGCGTCCCCTGATCTGGGTCATTTACGACCTTCGGTGATTAAAAAAAAAGTAAATTTTTTCCTCCTGATTTTAAACATGATTGTCGATGCAGTACTGTGCAGACTGTCTGCTGAGGAGATCCACAAAACCATGAAAGCGTAACCCACTGCAGAGCTGGTCACAAGTCATAGTTCTACACCGAGACTGAATTTGCCTGAGAAATGAGTTTCACTCTATTATAATTCCTCAGAGAACAAGACGCTTGTTAAGGTCAATGAGAGGTTTGAGGTTCAGTTTTGATGATCTGTAGATAAAACTAAGGTACCTCTTGACAAGATAACCAAAGTACTTTTGGGACGACAGTTTTGCTAAGTTGTCCATGTGTCAATGAATTAAGAAATAATGTCTCGTAGTTTGATTAGTTCATCGTTTGAGGTCAAGAGTGAAAATAACTAGAGGTGTTGAATAAGTCCCCCTCATTGGAAGTACTACACACTTTGAATCAAAGTGGGGAAGGGATATTTTTCCAGCATGATAAACTGTTTTTTTTTTAATGTAGTTTTGGTTCACTACATCTTTGACAGCCTTAACCTTGCTGACTTATTAAAAGAAAGTAGAAAAACTGTGTGCCCCAGAAACAGCCCTTGCCATGAATTAAGTAGTTTTCAAAAGGACCAGTCAATCACTTCTGGTTGGCTGATTCAATAAGCGTTGTGTCCCTACAGTGGTTAGCCTTGCTGTTAAGACACATTTATTTTTAAAGCTTTCCAGAGAGCACGGCATTCCATGTTTCATAGATCTAATGTGCAACGCTCTTAATGGGCTCACAGACTGTATCAGAACATTCAGCTGTATTCCCTTTAACTTCACTTGTTTGACTTAAGCCCTCGGTTCTTTTAAAGAGCAGAGGCCACTGACACGTGTCCACCATCTCACACAGTTAGCTCTAATATTTTTTTGGGTGCAGTTCAAATGAACACTGTATTTTAAACTAGACATTTGTTTCAAGCTCCTCTAGCAATTACCCTTTTAACTGCTTGATGCTGCATTTATTTATTTAACATAAATGAAGTTTAACATAGTTCCTATAAAATAATAATAATAATGTGCTGCACTGTTAACTACTAATTATGAAACTATTGGTTTAATTCTCATAAAACCACAATAGACCGCATGTATAGAAGTATAATAATGTCTAATACATGTAACCTAATACTGAGTAGGAAAATCAAATAATCCACTATACCATACGCTCAGATACATAAGGCTTTTCCACGAAACACGAATTAATGGCTGTGTCGGATTTCTTTCTATATGACCAGCTAAAAGAAAACAGCCCACTCATAGCAATATTAGTCACTGTCTCACTGATTGTGTGTGTATCATGTTGAATGTGAATTTCTTCCTCATTAGAGCTGTATAGGCTGCAGGTGTGTGTACTATTATACGCTACCCAGTGTGATTAATCCACCCTTTTTCACCTGCCCCCTCCCACATCACACATTCCCACAATGCAGCATGTTACCAGGTTGCACTAAAAGGACTGACAATAGTAGCAGGTGTGCAAATATCCCTCAGACCCGTTGGACAAAGAGCTTAAATAATGGGAGTAAATAAAACTTTTATTTGAATGGGCAAATAGATGGCGTGTTGGAACAACACTGCCCATGTGTCTGAGGAAGGGTAACATACATTATAACCTGTTTATCACACAGCAAAACACGCAGGCACTGCTTGGTAAAGAAAAATGAACATTAACATCTTTCATCTTTCAGCAGCACTGTTAATGATAAAAGTACTGTTGAATATGTTTTATAGATGTAAAGGACAGTTTGCATTATTCCATTATTCCATTCATGCCATACAGGCTTGTTGATTATTTTCCAAAAGGTATTCAGTCATTGTCAAACATTATGTGTATTTGTAGCAGGGGGGCAGTGTTAATGTCTGTCTGAGCAGTTACTGCCATAGCAATAATACCGCTGCCTATAAACCTACTTCGCCCCCTAAATGAGCTTTAATAATCTCACAGAATTGGAAAACTGCCACCTCACACTGCCATAGTTTGATTGCATCTTTTATGTACATCCATTACAGTGATAAATATATTGTATGCCTTTTCTTTCTTTTTTTTTCTTGCAACAATGTCCTTCGCCATAAATTGTATTCATTTCAAATGATATCAGGATCTCAGTAAAGTGCAGTGATAGAAGATTGTTTTCTGTAAAGCCCTGAAGACAAATGAAACAGCTGTGTTTAGAGGAATATGTTTGCCCTTCATGTCTCCCTAACCTGAATCACCACATATCTTTGTATCAGCCTGACACAACATTTAAGTTACACCAGAGTTAAACAAAGATAAAGCCCTTAACACTGTGTGTGACTTGTATTAATTTACTGCCTCTTATGTGTTCACTCTAGATTAGTCTGTAATTTTCCACCAATGCTTAATATTTATGGAATTAACTAGTTAACTTTACAGATTAGATAGACTATTTTCAATTTAAAACCAAGATTCTAATCATTTCCTTAGCCAAGGGTCCTAACATAAGTGCAACCATAAAAATATATTTTCATTTTATAATAAGCGCCCAGGGACAATCGATCGTTCTCATTTAAATGAACATTGTGTGTTGGGGAAATATCACTACTTTAAGATTTCCAAAGTGATAAAGATCATGCAATATGCTGCTCAGTTTCCATTCAGCTACAGGATTAAAGGAACAATGGACCCTACCTCAGTACAAGTCACAAAATAAAAGGTCCGGTCCCTGAAACTTCCACTGGGTTAAGTCAACGGGGTCCATGAAATTCTTGAGTCGACTTCTGATATTTTGGAAGTTGAAGTTGAGTCTCATTCACAGCATGTCTTTGTTTACTGTGATGTGTGTATTTTGGCGGCTCGCATGTGGCCATAGTGCGGGATGGCAGAAGTAGAAACAAGATCAAGGTCTGCGAGGCCTCAGCATTGGCAGGGTTTCCTTCACTGGACGACCACTGACGATTCTTACAAATGGCATTCCTTCCAGGCAAACTGATCTACTGAAGTTCCTCATCTTCTGGAGGTTTCGACTTGCGGTGTAACTTTTCAAATACCTGCGTGGCTCAGGAAAAGGACCTCTGTCTTGTTTTTTTTTTTTTAAAGCAGGCTTCGTTACATTTGTGACTCCTGCTGATGAACAAGAAGAAAAGCTAAATGATTAAACTGTTTCAAAGGCATTACAGGCAGCTGATTAAAGTGTTAGGTCGGAGTTAGCCAAGGTTAACCGTCCATAATGAAACACATTTTGAAAATAATGATACGCTGCATGGTTTTATGAAAGCTTGTGGCTGCTCAGCTCAGCAGTGGTGACCTTCAGCAGTTCCACAAGCTAATCGCAGTGATCCCACAGCACCCCTGTAGTTTTGAGACTCCATTACCTTCTGATATGCATCTAGGAGAACAGACTTTGCACAAGGTCTGCCTCTGAAACCATTCCTGTATCAGTGAGGTGGCTGATCATCATAGCATACAGCACACAACATGAGATATGCCTTAAACTGCTGCTTTGAATTTGTGAATGTGGATATGTGGCACAGTAGGACAAGAGAAAGTGGTTATAAAAGAGTTATTCTTAACAAGAAAAGTAAAGGACTTCAGTTCACCAGAGCAGCTGTATTGTATTTGTAACAGGCCTGCTGAACAATATTACATCACGTCTGAGTATTTGTCATCTGTTATTGAAGAGCATGTGGCCTGCGATTAAAAACAGCTGCATATTGTGCACCTGGGTAGTTTGGACTATACTCTTGCCAGTGCTTTAGGTTTTATATCCAATACTGGCAGCTGTCCATGCTGCTGTTGTCCATCCAAAAACCAATACCTATTGAGAAACTGAAACAACAATATTAGCTTTGGCTAAGTATAATGCCTTTGGGGTGTGAACACCCTTGGGATTTGTCAACAAATATAGCAGTGAATGTGCTCGACTTGAGACGTCCAGTTATATGACACACTTGTTTTCATTCAGTTATGAGGTGGAGACGTGTCATGTAAAGCGACGGCTCCGTGCGCAGCCTCACATTTTGCTGATCTAAATATATATGTTTTTCAGAAGAATACACTCCTAACAGGAGCTAATGAACAAATAAGAATAATTGCCTGTTTCTTTCATTCACCACCAGAGTCTCTCATATCAGGCAAGCTTCAAGCAGAAACAACAAAGTAGTACATAAATCAAAGTAGTTTCCTCTGCCAAGCCAGAACCCCCTGGGAGGTACCTTGGTGCTTAATTAAAATCCAGAAGGATCATGTTTTAAGTGTAGGTGAGCGAGCACTGAATAACAATGACAAATCATGCCCTAGAGCATTAGTGGTGTGTTTTGGAAAAGAATAACTGCATCCCCTTTTTTTCAGTCCAAAATAAATGAGATTTAATGTGAAAGAAAGCTGGTTTCCGTGTGGCACACGGTGCTATGGTTAATTCAGCTTTCTTGGCTCCAGAACCTGCCAAAACCAGGACTGACATATTAATCTCATAATTACCCCTATAGTACCATAATGAACTGCTCTTTATTAGACATTATTGGAAGGCTTACCCCTTTCAGCACTGTTTATCATCCCTTTTTGAGATTTGCCATCACTCAGAGTAATAGTTTTTAGGAAATGTCATAAGTCATGCCTAGAGAAAATGAAGTTTCAATAAAAAATGCCATCCTACCAAATTAATGTAAAAAGGGCCCCAAAATAAATTAATGAGATTAATGAGACGATGCATTTAAGCCATTAAATACTATGTAAGAGTAATATTAGCAGCATGTAGTGTATTGAGCTTTGTATATTTTCAGGTATCAAAGGTCAGGATTAAGGCCGTTATTGTCTTGTATCTTTATGTTTATTGATTTGAGTTGTTGTACAAAGACTGGGTAAAAGAAAAACAGTCTTCTTGGACATAACCACAGATAAAGTGTAATCATCAAATGAAACACCATGCAAATTCACGTTTTCTGGGGTTGACATTTCAGACGTAAACTGTCCTACATAACAGTTTCTGCCAGCGTCATTATTCTGATGTACATAGACTCTTAGGAGAGGCTAAAAAAAGAAAAGTACATTAAAAAGAGAATGTGTGTAGTTATCAGCAGAAAAACCTCTCCCAAGTCAAATCCGCTCAATTACAGAGCTCTGGAGAGCTATCCCCAAGCAACCCTTCCATTGGCTAATCAGTCACAGCAAATTGCAGTGGTGAATATTTCAGACTCGACAGATTTGAATAAAGACATCATGACTATTTCACTGTTGTACAGTATCCTGGAATAATTCTACAGTCCTTCAGTTGAAACCAGCACGAACCGCATAACTCCTGATTTAAGAAGAGGAAAAAGTCGAGGGGGAAGAAAGCAAACACAAGGGCTGTCAGTCAATGTGGCAAGCTAATTGGGTCGATCTCTTTAGTGAAGATGAATGAAGAGATTAACTCTCCCTATGTGTCCAGTGAATCTCCCCCTCTGGCTCCAGGTAAATTAGCTGATGACAAGTTGACAGTGGGAATTCTGTTTCTCACACTAACTTAAAGCTGCAGTCAGTATTTCAGCATAGGGCCCTCTGAAATCACAGATCCCCCATTGAAGACCTGTTTATATATTGATTAATTGGATTAATGGCATTTGTCTTTAAGGGTTTATTCATGTAAACTACCTGAGTGACACGTCGAATCCCATTACCTGTGTTTTCTAACTAAAGAGGTTTGATTATATCTGCAAAATGTATAAATGCTTAAGTGATTAGCATTAGTCCGAAAAATGCGCTGCTGTGATTAAACACACCCAAACCTGTCGTGTTGCATTGTTCTTCACATCTGAGGCTGACAGCAGGATGCCAGGGTGTCATCTCTTCTATATAAACTGGCAAAGAACTGGAGAAGTGGGTCAAACATGAGCGAAATGAAGACAAATGAAAAGTGTTTGGAGAACATGTTCACACCAAGGTCTAAGTGCGGAGCAGTGCCCTACTCTCGTTTATTTTAGCTGAGAAACTCACAGCGTGGTCCTAAAATAGAGGTCAAGGCTCAAATACAGAAAGTGTCACTGACCCCTTTTTTAGCTGCCTGCACAGGAGAAATAAGATAAATCTGTGGTCATAGGAGGAAATCAATACAGCCTTTAGGGGACTGCATAATTATTTCCAAAAAAAGACTCAATTATTGGTAATTTTCTTGTTTTCTTCTGTGTAATGATGTTCCACTCAAATACATTTGTTAAAAAGTAATACAATTTTTTTTTTTTTGTAAAGCCATTCATTGATTTAGTGGTGTCTTTATCTTGTGCATGGCTGTGTTGCTTTTGTGACAAACACATTTTAATAGTGAAGTTTAGATTGCTTGTATTTGATTACCCTTACACTGACATATGTCATCATCAGAAAAGACAGTTTCTCGCTTAGAAAATCAGAACACTTGTGTAACTTACCTTTTCTCTCCTAACAAAAAAAAAACCCTCTACTTCAGTACATGGCAGACCTCCAGGTTTTCATCTGTCTTTGATCTCAAACCTCATAGTTTCACACAGAGGAAAGGAATAATTTTTTCTTTACGACTAAAAGTGTTGTGTGTCTTTGTTCTGAATCTCTTTAAATGTCAGCGCAATGATATGGAATCTAAGTTGAAGCTTAGTGTTTGTAATTATTCAAAGCTGGTATCTTAATCTCACATTGCTTTTGAAGTAGGAAATGTTAAAGTGACATTTTGAGTTTAAATACTGTTAAAAACATTAGTGAAGCACTTAGCCTGATGGCTCCTGTCACAAAAAAAACAATGTCTGCAGCTCAGCAGCCGTCAGGTTTGCTAATGATGTCCTGCTGTGCTGTCAATCCCGCAGATGAACGGACAATAGTATGGCAAGAAGAAAAAGCTTGAAATCGCTAATTGCTTTCTGCTCAGCCGTTCTGTAACTACTACTGTAAGAGCTCACAGATGTCTTTTCCAGATGCTATTTCATTATGAAGCGCAAACACATTACAGGAGCAATGCAGTGGCTTTCTTTATGTTGCACATCAACTCGTGATGATTATAGATACATTATTGCGACCACAGTGGGAGGGAAAAGACATGTGCTGGAACAGTACAAAGCCAAACGTCCATATCTATGCATTTTCATTATTTCACTTAATTTGCCCCAGTCATTCCGTTAATTTCTGCCAACTTGTTGATTGTCAGTTTGGAGACTCGTTTCTGGAGAGGAGCCCGAGAGCATTTGCAGCCGGACCTCTGTCAGTAGCGCCAAGCAACACAGCCACAAATTGGAATGTGGTACAGCTCTGGGAAAGCAGCCAAGATTTAAATTAGACAATAACCTCTGCTCTCTCTATATTGCCTCTCTTTTCCAGCTGCAGGCCTAGCTATTTGTTTAATACAGTCAGCCCTGTAGTATATAATAGACTGATATATGAGTCGCCGCTCAGCAGTTTGTGTTTTTCAGATTTATAGAGATTGAACAACTGGTCGGTCGGTTTGTGCTTACTGTGGGCTTATGGTATGAATAACAGAAAAGAGGCAGGTTGCACTGGCTGGATACGCTTGGAAAGTAGAGTTAAAATATAAACAGGAAATAAAATCTATTAGTCTTGAAAGTTTTCATAAACAAATAACGAAGAGAGTTAAAGGAACATAGACTAAACATTTAAGATATGTTGCATAGTTTTTTGGCAGAAAATTTTGCATTATTCCCAAGTTGGCAATCACTGTAAAAAATCATATTCATCCACCTTGATTGGTTTATTTTTATACTTTTTGTCTGATTAAACATCATAAATTGGACTTAACTAACCCATATGGTACTGTCCATGAGCAGAAAACCAGTCGTTTTCTTGCTTATTACCACTTCCATGATAAGAAATAAGGGATTGTGTTGACTCCATGCTGAGAAACTCTTTAGTACGCAGATTCCCCTAAGCTGGTAATAATGAGTGTATTTGCTATCTATGTAATATAGGGAATAGAAAAATGCATATGTTCTACTAAGCAAGAAGAGAGGACTCCACTCCCAACAGCTTTCTGTAGAGCTTTATGTGGTTCAAGTCTCAGAGCTCATCCAAGAAACCTAGAGAAGTAGCACACCTTCGTGCCACCAAAAACAAACCCGGTTGAAGTGGCACTTATTTCCCATATAACGTTTAACCCGTGTCACATTCAACAGTAGCGCCACAGACGCCTCGTGCTACGTGGTGAAACTAAAGCAAACAGCCCAAACTACTTTTAGTTAAAATGCTGATACCATCATGAGCTGGAGTTTCTTCAAAGCGGTACAGGGTAAACGGCCTTGAGACATGGCACAGTGGCAGAAAGTAAGACAACACCACCATGCCAACTCTTTCTCATGTTGCTTCCTGAAGAGCTGCGCACCCATGCAACAGCAGCCATTGTGAGAAAGCTACACCGTGTTTCTGAGGCCCTCTCCATCGCCTAAGCTCCTTTGTGGCTGAGGGCCAATGGCTTTGCACCCCGCCAGATCAAAGATGGCACCCCATTTAGCTTGCGCTTTCTTTTAGGATTTGCTCTTGAGATTACAGAGCAGACTCAACAGCTAAAAAAAACAGGATGTTGGATGTTGACCCGCATAGTATTGAGAGTACTATGATCAGACATTGGGTCCATTATGATAAATACTTAGACCATCTTTGTCTTGGCAGCATTCGCAAGCCTTAGAGAGAGACCACGGTGCAGCTCTGTGTATTTAAGTGTCAGTGTGTAATAGGGCAGTCTTGGATGTTGATTTATTGCAAAAGCACGATAATAATGTGTTATTGAAAAGCTGCTTTTAACTGTTGCCTGAGTCTTTCACGGCATGTGTTTTAACTTGCTTCTTGTAAAAAAAAAAAAAAAGTGAGTAGATTTTAACACCTTTGCACAGTGGAGTGTGAACTAGAAGTTTACTTTTGTGTGACTGACAGCTTTTCTGCCTGAACTAATGTGTGAGCTAATGCAGTAAACCGAACTAATCTCATTCTCAAATACTTAAAAAGAAATGCAAAGATCTTACAAATTCCGTTTCACCCTCGTCTATTTGTGTCGTGTTATCGCTCTTGTACACTGTGTCTGTGCTGAATATAAATTTAGCCCTGAGGAATATGCTGAACGCACAAACTATAGCTCGCCTTTTACTGTCTTTCAACACTGCCATAATGACATGGGAAGCTTGGAAAAACACATTTGCTGAGCTGTGAAATCGCTTAAAGTTTTTCCCTTTATTTTGATAGTTAAGCTTGTGATTTTGGTTGGATATGCAAACTTACTTTCATGGCCTGTAACAGACTTGTAGTGTTTCTCTACCCTGTAGAGTAATTTGAAGAATAGAGGTTTTGCTTTACTTATGCCAGCCGTCACCTATAATACCTTCCTCTTCCAGACCACGTTGACAGTACATTCTGCATTTCATTTGTTACATCCAGCACTCGCATTAAACACTAAACAGTTCTGAGAAGTACAGTCTTGTCTGGTTATTGTTTGACACCTGAGGAAGGATTTAAATTGTTCCTCCTGGTCTGTGTTTGCTGAACTTGGGCCATACGGTGGAGATAATCGGGACCCCAGTAAGCACAAAACTATCAACGTGATCCAGATCCAAGATAAAACCCACACTTTTTCTCCTGCTGGATCTGCACCACTGTGAAGGTACTCACACTGAGAAGTAAAGGAAGAGTGAGATGTACACAATGAACTGCTCCTCAATGCTACCTTATGTAGCCGAGAACTACTAGTCCTAATGGTGGAAGACAGTGCTGGGCTGGGGGAGTAATGATTTTAGCTTTAAACTGAATTACCAATCGATTCAGCCTGCAGATCAGAACAGAGCTTGCAAGCCAACAGTGTGGACATGCTGTGTTGTGGAGTCGCTTTACAAATTGACTACTGCACACATAGAAGGAAATATATCTATATATGTCAGCTCTACGCAGCATGCACAGTGGCCTGCTGGGCGTGAATAGGCCCTGTGATCACTAGAGAGGCAGCTGCAGCGTGTTTATGCTGTATTGGGTTGTAAATGAGCATGTATTCGGTGAGGAGGACCTCAGGAATCAGGAGATAACTTTCCCAGAGGCTACAACAGTACTGAACCAGTATTGAAGGGAAAAGGCAGTGGAGCTGCTCTTTCGAGTGTCCAAATCCCTTTCACTGAATGAGAGGCTTAAACCTGGCGGTAGGCCATGCTTAGGAGGAAATTGCATAAAATAATACATAGCAAATTACTGTGGGCTTCTCTGGATTGGAGGTTGAGTTTTAACTGTGCTGTTTTTGCTCTTTTATGGAGACCACTGGAGAACATATTAGCACAAGTGTCATGTTCCAGGGAACACATGCTAGGCTGTGATTACTGAGCTCAAGCTGAACTGTAAAATCACTTGTCAGCAGTTGATATGTTTCTGGAAAAGCCTGGGCTCTTGATTGAATTAGTTTGGTGGTTTTCGGTGGGGAGAAAGAATGTGTCCAATTTGCTTACCTGCTGACAGACGACACTGATATTGTGACTTTTTGATTGTAAAGTATGATTGTAAAGTAGACCCAGAGAACAGTCTGCTGAAACTATGCAGTGGCTCATGGTATATTGAGGAATGCATTAATGAGATTTGTGTTCAAAAGAGAAACTCGGAGTAAGGACATTTCAAGTTCTCTGTGTTTTACGGGACAAAAGCGCGACACACATCTGTCAGGCGTTTATCATTTGATGACCACCGGCAAAGCCATATTTGGTTTTCAGATGAGAAGGTAGAGACGGCGATGTGTTTTTTGATTTGTATGCATGCACAGCTGGCGGCTTTGCTATCAGACGCTCTTCAGCTGTGTATTCTGTGGCTCTTGGTTGTCCAGTTCATGTTTACTGATAGGATCTGTGTGGTTACTCCATCATATTGGGGGTGAGATGGGGTCATGTTGGTGCAATATTGTGTTCGCCCTGAGGTTGAAATAATTTTGTTTGCTATAATAGCTGTAAAACACCTTATTTCCCCCTGGACATTCATTCATACAAATAGATC
>JAPSES010000001.1:20593246-20617683 GCA_029822895.1 Maxillicosta whitleyi
GGGGACTCCTAGATAAAAACAGCTTAGCTCATTTGCATTTTATCAAAAGGAACAACTGTTTCCAGTGTTAGGGCACAGATGGTATTGTGCTTAGAAGGAGTGAGAGAGAACAAGTCTTAAGCATAGTTTTTTTCTCATCAACCAATAGACTGTACAGTATTATTTGTTGCAACCTGAGCTAAAGTAAGAATAAAGCGATTCTTAGTTGTTCGGTTTTGTGGCTCCACTGTAATGCTATATAATCTCTACTGCGTCTGCTTTGGGCAGAGGGTACAATGGGAAAGGAAATATCCTATATGAGTGTTCCATGATGAACAGCTTAGTTTGACAACCGAGCTAAATTTATGCCAGCAAAATTGGTTAGCCATTGTTTTCAAATGAAACCACAAGGTAATTATTTTAAACGTGCTCTCTGTGTCCATGCACTCCCAGTTTTTGAGCGACTACACCTCTTTCTGAAATTAGGTCAGGTATAAAAATAGCATTAAACATGCTCTAAATCATGCATGTTCACTTTTTAACTAGTAATTACAGGTTAAAGTCTTAGTCAAGCTTAAAAGTGAGCTTGCATATATAAGAGTATCGCTTAATTCAGTTAAGAAACCTATCAAAACACTGTGGTGTTTTTCTGTTAGTCCTGTGAAGATATTTTCAAGGTAAACATTCTATTAAAGCAACCACTTGCCTCATGCATCAACAACCTGAAATCTGAGTGACACGGCTGACTCCCATGCAGCTAAAAGTTAATATGATAGTCACGAATAGTGTCCATCCAAACAGATGTACACGACATTTAGTATAAATGTAGTAGTGCATGTATTTTGAGCAAGATGAAAGCTTACATGGAGCAGATCTGTGTTCCTGTTTCGATGGCTGGTGTATCATTTACCTTATGCACTTAGAGGATGAGATAAGATGACCTTGGTGCGCCTGGTAAAGCATACATCCTAGCAGGGAAAGCTTGACTGCTTCCCTCAGGGAAAATGATACTGTACACTGAGATTGTGTTCCACTCAGATGTATCACTTTACTTTCCCAATCAAATTAGAGTCATGTAATCAACTATAAATATGTAGAAATGGACTACAAATGATCCAAATTTGAAATAATGTTGATTAGGGGTGCCATGGTGTATGTTGTCATTTGAGTAGCTGCACTCTGCCTGTCTAGATATTTGAAACTGGATCTTCAATGCTGTCTCTATTGATTCTGAGGCCTATTATAGGCAGTAATTGCATGCTGCTGCCTTTAACAAGTCTTGGTTATTGCATCTGTGAATCGCATTACTATGTTTATTGAAGGGCTGGGAATAGTGCCTGAAAAGCTTTTTTCTTGCTCTTTGTCTTGATGCTGAAAGAGCAGGAATGTCAGAAAGGGAAAATTTTCTGATAAAGATCTTCTTGTGACCTGTACTGTAAACATGGCTGAAAGCTATAATTTAATATGGACATGGCTGTCTACATATATTTAAAGAACGACACTAGAGTATTTCCAAGGCCCTGAAAACACTTGATTTCCTGTTACCATGAATTTGTGTTTTGTTCATCACTCATTTCATTTTACATAATGTTCTCTTGTACCCATTCAACACATTGTGGTTATCATAAATTATTAGGTATTTGGGGGTAATACTACACTGTGCAGTATAGTGCTACATCCAGTAGAGGAGTGGACATTCCACATACCTGATCAGGATATTTAAGCTGGATATATAAGGTCTGTGTACCAGCCCCGCTCTCACACTATTGGACCCTGTTGTTGCCAATGGAAAGACGGACATATACACGTGTGTGTGTGTGTGTGTGTCATTTTCTCTCTCTCTCTCTCTCTCTCTCTCTCTCTCTCTCTCTCTCTCTCTCTCTGTTGTGTGTTGTGCTCTCTCTTACCTCACCTCTTAACATGTACATGCCTGCACATCCCAAGCCAGCATCTGGCTGGGTACTTGGCTCTGCTGAGCCTTTCAGAACAATTTAAATGGATAATCAGGCTGGTGATGTGAAGAAAGTGGATTGTGCATCTCTTAATCTCCGATCAGAGCCCCCTAAGCTCCTCCTGGTGCAGAATTAGACTGGCTTTATGTGAAATGACACCAGACAGTGTGCAACACTGTAACACTCAGTGGGTTCCAGTAAAATCTGGCACCTCTTCCCCAGGGAGTGGGCCTTTTTTTCAGGGACAGCTGACATCTTCCATTGCTCCCAAATGAGACACAAACGGCATGTCTCCATTATCAGTGTCCTTGGTGTTGATGTTAATTTGTGTCATCATTAACAAAAGGAGGTGGTGCACACAACCACAGCCTTTGATGCTGAGCTTCCCTCCCCTTCTATGATTTTTGTCTTTTTGTGTCCTCCACTCCCATGCTGTTTAGCAGACGTTAAACACTAACTTTCCTCTCTTCCAAGTACATGTTTGTGCTTCACTTAAAGGTCACAGTCATGCTTGTGTTGCTCTCCTTCAAAAGTACAGCTCACCTCGACCAACCTCCTTCCTTGAGGTTTGTCTCAAATCTCTAGTTTAGCTCTGTAATTCAGGCCAGAATGCAGCAGCCCATAGGATCCTGTGGCCTATATAGTTCTGTCCTGATTTACCTTACATAGTATAACACCACAGGAAACCTACTTACATCAGCAAATTGTTTCTATAGCAGAGCAAGAGAATAAAAATGTGTGAGAGACATGTTGCCTTCCTCAAAGCATCTCTCTGAGGGTTTAAGCGTAAGATCATGACAGCCTTTGCTGTGTCTGACTCCACTAGACGGGGCTGACACCATTCTAATAGTGAACCAGTGTTTTCACTTTGCTACATGTTATGATACAGATGGAATCACAGAGTTGAGTTGTCAAAGCTGGTGTGGAGACTGACCCAGCTTCACAGTGGGAAGAGAAGCATGAAGACTGTGATGATAAAGGCTATTTGGATTTTTTGTCCATGACTCCTGGAACTTATTTTCTTAACTGTGTGGACTGTGTGTTTTTAATTGACATGATGCTGAACAGACATTATGGAGAGCAAAGTTGCAAGATTTTTGAGTGGACTAAAGCATAATGTTACAGCAGAGGACTTCCAGTAATGGTTTGAAGGTGCTTGTGATTTATTCTGCACTCTGTAAGCCAGAGGCCAGGGCTGTGATAAATATGACCTTCGCTCCTTCTGAAAAGAGAACTGATTCTCTAGCTGTGAAACAAGCACTGAAAAGTGAAACAGTGGCAGGGAGCAGGAAGAGAGAAAGAAAGGGGGAATGAAAACTCTATTAGCTGCCTTTGCCACTGGAATTCATCAGTGCTTGTCAAGGCAGCTGCCCTGAGTAGGCAATGAATTAGTTTCAAGTGTCTGTGTGCTAAAGCAAGCAAGGGGAACATTAATACTCCCTAATCAAGGGCTGTGTTGGCATATTCCCTCTGTTGTCTCCCTTCTGTTATTCCATCCCCAACTGGAGACATGGAGACAGAGTGGAGCAAGACAGGGAAGACATGCCTGGTTAGTTCTGTTGTTGGATTCAACTAAAAGAATTGAACATCTTATCAGTAAGTGTTGAGGTCTCGAATGTGACAAGAAGAGCCGGTCTAAAACTGTTCAGTACAGAATGATTATTTACATCTGAGTAACGTCTCAAATGTTGAGTGAGTGAACAAAGTAAAAGCCTATTAAAAGAAATGGGCTCACGTCAAAAGTTGCTGCCCCTCCAGGGTTTGCATATTGGTTGAAAATGATGTGATGTGTGGAAAAGCTGAACAGCTGAAGAGGTCAAAAGCGACAGTCCTTAACCCATGCTAAAAAAGTGAAAAAGGGCCTAAAGTTTTTATTTGAAATCAACCTGAAGCACTTTTTGTGTTCCTGCCAGACTCTCTGGGATGCAGAGTTGGCCGTATTTTAAATTCTCTTAAAAAGAAAGTCATGGTTTTGGATATTTCTAATAGTTTGGTCAGTTTAATATGATTTTTGCACTCTGCTACCATGTCCTCTTGCACTTGCACTTTTCCAAGTGCTGGAAGTCACTTTTAGAAAGAGACCCATGCTTCCAAGGGGTTTTCTTGGACATAACCCCACCACCTCCGATATCATGCTGCTTGGCCCTGTGTTGAGCTGAATATGTTGTGGACCTGCAGTGTGGTCATTGTGAGGATATGAATATATCGGCTCTCCAGAGTGTAGCTTAATGCAATGTGAAGATGAAAACAAGACCCAAGTAGGTGAACATTCCCATCTCCAAGAAGGCACATAAGCAAATTAAGTGTGACCAAAAGCTTTAATTCGAAAGGCAGAAGGATTACGCTGTTTGATGAGCAGATTTAAGGGTGCAGGCAAGGGGAACAAAAAGAAACACTTCTGGCCAAGCGTAATAATCTTTGAAAATGTTCTTTAAACCCATCTCCCTGTGACGTGTATTTTCACTGCACTTCAACCCAACATCTTCCATCCCTAAGATTAAGAGCTTTTATCATGTATCCTCTCTCTTCCATGATTGCCGCTTGATATTTTTTGCGTTTGACGTCTTCTTCTTCTGCCTCCGCCTTTTTCCTTCTTTTACTCAAAGTGGACTTTAATAGGTTTAGGAAATGTTACATCTTAGTGCACTTACAGACAAGTGTATTTCCACTCTACTAAAACACTCCCTCTCTTAAACAAAGTTGTCTGATTTAATCCCTGAAGGTTTCCTGCCGGCATGTTAGATAAGACCCTCCGTAGCAAATGCTTCATGGTTTGTTTTGTGCCGCTGGATTTCATGATTTTTTTTTTTTATTCCCTCCCCTTCCCTTCTTTACAGACGTTTCACACACCCAGTTTGGGAGACGAGGAGTTTGAGATTCCTCCAATTACACCTCCACCTGAGACTGAGTCTGGTCTGGGCCTAACAGAAGTGGACTCTCCCTACCCGGTAATGCCAGAGCCACCTCCAGCTCAGCACAGGGGTCCTTTAATCCCTCAGTTCCCTCCTCAGAGCTTGGATCTGCCCTCGATTACCATCTCACGCAACATGATGGATCAAGAAGGGGTGTCTGTCAACAACGGCCAACCTGTGGTGAGCACTGCAGCACATTCACACCAATAGTAAATTAAGAAGTCTATTTATTACCCCGTGACTAGTAAAACGTAAGCTGAGACTGATTGTGGTTGCCTGTTATCCTCATTTGTCAACACACAGATCGTCCACTAGCACCGCTGCAGTGTGTGTCCTACTTGTAGCTGCACTGCCAGATGCGGTTTACTGATAGCATGCCCAAAGTAAAATGTATGATTTGGAAGTATAAACCACTGGAGACCTTTCATCAGTTCTTAAATGAGTCCTTTTATTGAACCATAATGTCACCTTCACAGTTTTTGTGTGCCTCCTGTTGTCGGTGCATCTGGCACAGCATCTGGCCTTGTTTACAACACAGGAGGTATATGATCACATTGAGTAAATGTCATGATATTATGTTACTTACTGTGAGGATTTTAAAAAGCACACAAACTGCGGATGATCCCCTCTGTAAGGTGAGCAGATGTGAATAGATCACAGGTGTACGAGTACAAAGCGCACTCAGCCCCCAGAAGGATGGCAAAAATGGGACCCAAACTGCCACAGTTTCACATGTGCTTATATATTATTCATGTTCCCTCCCAAAGCCTTTTTCTACTGTAAATGCTGATGTCTCCCCGTCCAATGTCACACTTGGTGTTCACATGACTTCATCTGAATGCTCCATAAAAAGGACACAGCAGTTCATCTGCAGCTTAGTTTCAGCTTTGTCTGTATGTGAAACCACCGCACTAGAGAATTACCTTCACAGTAAGGACTTGATGAACAGATTTTTGCACCTAATTCCACTTCCCACGAAACGGATGGCCAAACATGGAAAAATAGTATTCACTCTCTTTATGTTCGCACTGTTATGTGCTATAGATTGTAAGATTGTTGTCTGAGAGTGGAAAGGCATTTTCAAATGCCACAATCATAGAAGCATTGAGGAGGAAAAATGGAAATGTCACTGGCTGACTAGTTGTCTCACAGACCTATTACAAATATAGAAGCTTCATTTAGGAGAAAAGAAATGAAAGGACAAAGGCATGAGCAGAGAGATGATGATATTGATGCTGAATTTTGCTTTGTGAACCAGGAAAATGCATTGCATTGAGGAGGGAAAAGGTGCCATGTTTATTATATCTAAATGGTGTGTTGTAGACCCCTCCCCTTAACACATTTGTTGAACCACACTGATATTATAGATATTTATTTACATTCCATCTGGAAAAGGGCTATAAAATTTTACAGCTCTTTTCCCTGCTTCCATGCTTCTGGCATGTAAAATAATTGCAGCTTTTAAAATATCTCTGCCGCATACAGTAAGTGAGCCCCAGAAGGCTTTTGCCTAAAGAATTTTCATTTCATGGTCAGTTAAGCTTTCTACATCTGGAAGAAACGGAACCTTGACACAATTACATTCCTGACTGTTCTCACGACTTGCTGGAGGATTAGATTTGATTCTCAAACATTATTCCTCTTTAACACCATTTGCATGGCTCATGTCTCTGATTGTGTGGAGACTCTATTAAAAACTGAGGGGAGAATGTGGGTTTCTGCTCCTTGTCTTGTGGCATTGTCATCGGCACACTACTCACTCGTTATCAGTCATCACACATTGTACCGCGGGAAGGCTTGTGGTGGCCCTTCATTTTTCCTGTAAATGGGATTGATCCCCAAAAGTCCAGTGACAGTGCTGATAGAAATTCTATTCATCTATGGTTTTTATCTTTGCTTTGAAAAGGCAACTTTTAAATGAGATAAGTAACTGTGCAGCTCTCATTGCATTCTATATACAGACACAATGATTCACAGAGGCCCTAAGAGGGGTGTTTTGTCATTTTGTCAGCACACTGATAAAGGAATGACAACCTTATATACATGATTACATTCTGTGTTATTTGTTATGGCTGCGGGGGCAAACAAATAAACCATGCACTATTGCAATTACATTTTTCATCAAGCCTCCATGCTCATATTTCCCAAACACTTGTCTTGGTTTTCCTCCTCTATGCTAGCTTACTGCTAGAGAATATTTAGTGTGTATAAAGGCTGTCTGTTATCAGAACTTAATGAGAAACCCAACCAGAGAATATACCTGGGCTATTTTCAAAGGCTTCTTCCATGGCATTGCATTGCCAAGTGTTCTGCTAATTCCTCTCCCATAATGTTCAGCGTATGTCTTATAAATTGGCCACAGATGCTGAGCTTCTACAAAGAGAAATGCATTTTTTCAGCTGCAGTGTGCCTGGCAAGCCCTGAATCTGAAGTCATTATTTATTTAATCTGCTCTCCTAACAAGCTTCTGACTCTCATTTTTGTCTCCCAGCATGTGTCCTCCTGATTTGTGATTGAGTCTCAATAGTGCCAAATAGTACTGGAGTTAGAGCTGCCAGTATTGCTTTATTCACAATTTCTTCTCAATTTTCTCCCTGCTGCACAGCAAGAGTCTTGGGTTCTATTTCAAAAAACACCTGGTGCCTTCACCACATTTTAGGGTTTTCTTGACACATGTAAGCATGTACTGAAATGGGCTCTGTATATTGTATGATTGGATTTGAAACTTTCACTCAACTAGTTGTATTAGACGTTAAAAGAAGTAAGCCGGCCCTGTTGTCTTAATGTATTTACTATTGCGCGGTTGGATCATGTATATTTTTCATCACCAGTTTGTTCTTTTACATGTCACTAGCTTTACAGCAGCAGCGATAATATCTAATACAACATAGATAGTATGTTTGGTCCACATGCATCATGCAAGATAACACTGAGTCTAAAAAAGCCATTTGTAGTTTGTTGTTCACATGATTTGATATGCCTTGATACTGTGGCGATTGGCAGAGAATATAATACCTTAAGTTTGACTGGTCAAAAACCACTATATCCTGAATCAAATGGAAAATGTGAGTGCTGTTGCAGAAAGCATGTTTTTCTACACTTCCCTCTTATCTCCCTTCCAAGCCAAGAAGCACTGACATGAGTTGTACATCAATTTAAGAGAGTGGATTTTTTTTTCGCTCTGTTTCTTTTTTCTTTTCTCCCCTGACAGGCAGCTATTGTGACATATTGGGTCAGTCAGAAATGAAAGATATTCATGCAGGCATGCAATACTTGTAATGAAGTCTCAGCTTGACCTTCTGCATGATTGATTCTGTAATTTACTTTTCTCAGGCAGCTCTCAAAATGAAATGATGTCATGTTGGACAAGTTTTAAATACCCATAATGCATCACAAGGAATGGTGGAGGGGCTATGGGTCAGTGGATGTACCGGACTGAGGGGATAAAAACCTAGTGGCCTCACAGTCTGAGGGGGTTGAGGAGAACTGGGGTGACGGAGAGAGATTTGTTTTTAAGTTGGGGTTAGAGGTTGGGAACGGAGCTTAGACTGAGTTTGCACACCACGCAGAGAGAAAGAGAGAGAAGTGTGTTTGACTGAGACAGGGCAAGGGAAAGAAAAACAATTTATCTTCATGCTATTATAGCCTTTACCGGCATTCAAAATTCCATTTTTCTCATTTGGCTTAAGCACGGACTTCAGCAGGTTGCTGAAAATGGAGGAAAAAAATAAAATGATGTACCCGTTTAGAAGCAGAGTAAAGGAATATGTGCAGTGCACTGATAAACTATCTTTAATAGGACTGACCTTTCATGCTGGCGAAAGTTACTGGGGGATTCATCCTTATAATTACCATATAGATGATTTTACCCCTCTCCTGCCATGGAATATTTCCAAGAGCTCTGGCATTGATTGAATGGAAATTGAACTTGTTAACATTCTTTTCAGTCTGTTACAGCTTAGTACATAGTGCCACTGTTCATAAATTCCCCCTAAATTCTGATTTTCAATATCTTTAAAAACAGACTCAAGCCTGTTTTCATTGACATCAGTGTTAAGATTTTTATCACCCCACTTGGTGAATGCATAATGTTGCATTTTGAGTCCAGCTGCTGCATTTATTGGCCTGTGTTTATTGTGGAAAGGGTTTTCACACATTGTCAACACTGAAGCTTTTTTTTTTCCTCTTATCTGTTAGTTTTGTGTGTGCTTTATGTGGCTCCGTGTGAAGTATGTGCTGTGATAAGTGTGGATGAGGGCAAGATTAATGTATGAAAACGGCTGTTTTTTTTTTTTTTTTCTTCATATGCATTATTTTGTCGTCAGCTATTTCAGCTTTGACATCTAAAATTGACACAATGGGGAGCATAACAAACTTAATGTATTAAAAAGGCTGCAGTGATTAGGAACATATTTCAGCTTGTCGCGTTAACACACAAAAACCATTACACCCACACACAAACCTGACTAAGGAAGGCACATCTGGCCACTGTGTACTCAAGATAAGGACTTATTTGCAGATTTACGATGACTATCAAAATATCTAGTTAGATGTCTGCTGTGACTGCTGACAATACTGCAATCAAAATGCAAATGAGATAGCAGAGACATAAATAAACATCCTAGTACCAGATTCATGTTCACAATCAAGGCGACTGTTACTTAAGATGATTTTTCTTTTGCTGGTGTGTTATTAGTTGTTATCTGTTCAGATTCATTTAAGAGACATGCTAACGCTGGTGGCTAACTGATGAGACTGTCATTACTCTTTTACAAAATGACAAGCAAAGTAAAATTCCTGTGATTCCTGTGATCCTGTGATTCCATGTGATGGAAAAAAAGACATTAAGCATTCTTTTCAGTGTGATATGATTAAATGTAGGATGTTTAACGGCGGTCATCAGTGCATATTTTAAAAATATGCTACATCCAAAGGCCATTTAGAAGGAATAACCACGTTCCAAACAAATGGCAAAATGGGCCATTGCTCCAAGTCAAAACTGCATCATTGGGATTGAACAAAAGTGTTATTATACAGATGGCCACAACTAATGAGCTCAGTGTGTGCATCTTTGATGTGCACAGTGAGCAGAGAGCACACTGCAAGCCATCGTGTTCTCAGTAATGAAGATGACAATAACACTTGGAACATCCCCGGCTGCAGATATGTAAATCACAGTCATTTGGTCACAGACTTGTTTATTGCATCTTGTATTTGTGAGAAAACTCAAACTGTCCATATTTGAGGGCTCATAACAATATGTCTTCAATCGCTTTCCAACCTTTGCTTCGTCTTTGTAGAATCTCTGTTGGACATGTAAATATAAATTTGTTCTCACTTCATAGATTGTATTTATGATAAGCAGTAGACATGGCATATGAGAGAGAAATGGATTGTAGATCCAATATGCTTCCATCTGAAATGGTGTTACAATATTGTTTTTGAAGACAGGCATTCATAAGGTTCTTTCAATAAAGCCAGGTGCGTGGGTTTATGATGTGTTGATGTTGGGAGAGATTGAGTTTGTGCTGCTGAATACCAGATGGATGTACCTAGGGAGAACAAATCACCTTTTCTGTTGTGTTCACGTCCCCTTCTCTGTTCCATGTCAGTTCTGCTGGCTTTCTGATCAGTCTTCCCTCAGGGGAGCTGGCAGTCTTCATAATTTCACCCTCACCACAATCAATGCAAACATGTAGGCTGCACCTTTTCTAAAACCAAATGTTTTATCAGGGGAAAAAATGTGTTGGAGATTTTGAAAATGTTATTACATTTTACCCTTAATGGTAGAAGACAGGGGACCTGTCCAAAGCTTTTAGGCTTCACGCTTTCACCCAGTTGATTTATGGGGTTGATTATATATAGGAGTATTTTTTTTTTTTTTTTTTTTACTTGTTGGCAGTCAGTTGTTTCTATGAAATGTGTCTCTTTCACAGAGATTTAACCTTAAAGTTGTGTCTCACCAAATTATGTATGGTTCTTTATATTGGTGGCTGCATACACACAAACGGGAACTCGAGCAGTCTTTTTTATTGTGGCATTTGAAGTTACTCTTTTACCCTCACAGGCAGCCAAAAGCAGTGTCACAGATTTCCATACAATAGGATTTTGAAGTGAATTGAATCAACCACACCCCTCCCAAATTCAGGTCCGTGTTCAGGTCTTGTCCCAGGTCAGTGTGTACAGAGCCAAATGGAAATCCTATCTCAAAGAACAGAAATAGAATAAAAGCACCACTCCATCATGTACTCAAGAAGAGTGCAAAATTTAGGACCTATCCATTGTTAAAGACGAGCAGGTTCTCTTTTACAGACATGAAAACCTTGAAGTTGTTTCTCACCAGAGAATGTATAGCTGTTTGTGCAGGTGCATGCATACAAGGTGTGACCCCAGCAGCCTGGTGATTGTGGCATTTGAAGTTGTGATATGTTCCACAGTTACCTTCCCCGGATTATTACCCTACACACACACACACACACACACAAGGCAGGCAATAGCAGTGTCACAGATTTCCATACAATAGAGTTTGGAAATGAATCAACTGAGCTGTGTAGCCATCTATTACTGGCTTATAAAGTTGGCTGCTCGGGTGTCAAGATAATTTATCATGGCCTGTAATAGAGACATTTAAGACCCAGGACATCATGACATGCGATCTTCCACATAACAATCCAAGAATCCAATGACCCGATTTTTCTCTCTGGTAAAAGGATACAGCTTCACAAGCAAGAACTAGGCAGCAGGGAGTCATAATGAGACCATCTGAGGTACAAGTTCGTGCAGTGAGGCTGGTGTTGTAGACCCTCACTGGTAGTATTAACACAGAACATGCGTCAATATTATTTTACATTAACAATCCCATTTCCCTGTTATATTTTTTACAGAATGTTGGACAAGGCCACCTTCGCCAGTACCCTCCTAACCCAGCCATGGTGATGAAGTCTATCATCAGCATGAACAGTCCCAATGGTATGATGTCAAGGAATCAGCTGACCACTATCAACCAGTCCCAACTTAACGGCCAGTTGAGCTTAAACATGGCAGGATCTAACATCACCCACACTTCTCCGTCACCCCCTGCCAGCAAGTCAGCCACGCCATCTCCTTCCAGCTCCATCAATGAAGACGACCAGGATGATGGCAACAGGGTAGGAAATCCCAAAGAATGATTGGTTTCATACCTCAGTTTAGAGTTGATAGTCATATCATTATTGTCAGAGTTAAGTGAAAGAAAGTTAACCTGCTCATGTGTGGGGCAAATTTTCACATTTTACTATTATTGCAGGTCATTGGTGAAAAGCGACCAGCCCCCATTGATCCGACAAAGAAGCCCAAAACACCCAAGAAGAAAAAGAAGAAGGATCCCAATGAGCCCCAGAAGCCGGTGTCAGCCTATGCCCTGTTCTTCAGAGACACTCAGGCTGCTATCAAGGGTCAAAATCCCAATGCAACGTTTGGGGAGGTGTCCAAGATAGTAGCATCCATGTGGGATGGCCTGGGCGAGGAGCAGAAACAGGTACTGCTATAGTAGCTCGCAGTGACACAGATCAATTCAAATAGGTTAGTTCCTGCAATGGGAGCTAGATTCAAGGAGGTGTGTGTGTGTGTGTGTGTGTGTGAGATCTGTTAGGCAATATGAATAATTGCTATTTAAAAAGAAACTTTATTTGTCTATTCACATGTACTTTTGTGTCATCACAGGTCTACAAAAGCAAAACAGAAGCTGCCAAAAAAGAATATTTAAAAGCCCTCGCAGCATATCGTGCTAGCTTGGTTTCCAAGGTGAGAAACTTCTTTTCATGTGAAAAATGTGTTAATTTGACAGAAGTGAATTAAATTACTCAGAATTCTTGTGTTCCATTATGTGCTGCGAAGGTGTGAAGAGCATTTTTGTACCCACTGAAACAACTGAAGCAATTTAAAGTGTTGAAGATGTTAGAATAAATATCATTTTACAAAAGGGAGCACTAATGACACCTTTCTTCACGTTTTGTTCTTCATGCAGGCTGCAGCAGAATCAGCTGAGGCCCAGACTATCCGCTCAGTGCAGCAGACCCTGGCCTCTACCAGCTTGTCCCCAGGCCTGGTGCTACCTTCTCCCCTGAACCAGCACCCCTCCATGCCATCAGCTTCCCAGGCACTTCAACAAGCCTTACCACGGGCCATTGCCCCCAAACCTCTGCAGATGAGACTAGGGGGCAGCCAGATCGTAACTTCAGTCACAGTTTCTCATCAGAACATGCCCTCTGGGATGCCACCGCAGCTGCTTGGCCAGATGGGTGCTGGAGGATCTATGGTGGCGGGAGCCCAGTCCACGGCGGTGTCCCAGATGAGTCCTCCAATGCAGCCAGTGCAGCAGCATGCAATGCAGCAGCTCCAACAGCAGCAGCAACAACAGCAGATGCAACAACACCTCCAACACCATCAGATGCAGCAGCAGCAGATGCACCACCAGCAGATCCAACAGCAGATGCAGCATCAGCATTTCCAGCACCATCTCCAGCAACAGCTGCAGCAGCATCACATGCAACAGCAGCAGCAGCAGCACCAACAACACCAACAACAACAGCAACAGCAGCAGCAGATGCAGATGCAGCACATGCAGCTGCAGCATCAGCTGCATCAGCAGCAAATTCAACATCTCCAGCAGCAGCAACAGCAGCAGCAGCACCAGTCCCAGTGTTCTCCACCCCATCACTCACCTGGTACACCCCATTCAGTGGGAGGCTCGGCATCTCTCGGTAGCCCTCAGCCCCCCACACAGCAGCAACCACACCCCTCCCAAATCCAGGCCCATGCCCAGGTCCTGTCCCAGGTCAGCATTTACTGAGCCAAATGGAAATCCTATCTCAAAGAACAGGAATAGAATAAAAGCATCATTCCATGTTGCTTTTCTAAGTTGCACTTAAGAAGTGTGTAAGATTTAGAATGTTATACAAAGAACCTGTCCATTGTTATAGACGGATATGCACACATGTGTACAGGGGGTAAACTAGCTGGGTTTTTGTCTATAAAATAGGCTGAGCTATGACAGAAGCCTGTTAGGGTGAGTGCCCAGTGATTGTTTGTTTTGTGAGGTCTTTCAGTTGTCAATTTAAAACTGACTGGGCACACAATATGTTGAAAGACGTGTGTCTTTCACTGTTTTATTTAACAATAAAGCTTTATTTATGAGGCCAGAGTTGACAGTTCAGTGCAGCAGAAGGACATTTTGAATGCGTCTCAACAAAAGGATTTTTATCAGCTCTTGCCGGGACTGAATGACTCACCGGATTTTTGCTGGAAACCAGTAACACACATCAGTCTTTGGTCCCACACTGGCCAGTATATAGCAAGACTTTCTTCACTCCAACCTCTCTCTTTTTACCCATAATTCTTGCAGATTTGTTCATCAGTGGCTTTGGGGGTTGGGGGGAGGGGGGATGATCGAGCATCACGGTGATATTTGACCACATTTAAACCATGTCAGAAATGCAGACAATGTACTGAAGAATAAGAGAAACTGAAATGAGAAGGTCTGGGACTTGGATCTCTGGATGAATGACTGAACAGACTGAGACAGAAACTGCCATAAATCATTAATGTCATCACATCATCAAACTGTAGCTGTAATCTGCTGTACATGTTTTGTAGAGTGGGAAGAGACAAGACCTCCTTTATCCAGTAATCGACCCTAGAGATGATTTGCCCAAAAGCGTGTAACTGGCAACCCCAAACATTTGTTCTTTAATGTATTTGTTTTCACTTCAGATGTTTAACAATTAAATTATGTTTTTATTTTGTGTAACAAATGGGATATTTTATGGTAAATACAAAATTCGGGATCAAGGCAGATGGTTTGGGGATTGATGTATTTTTACTCTGCTCCTTGATACCATAATTGTTTAAAAAAAAAACAAAAAAGGAAAAAGAAACCTAGCAGAGCCAGTTTGTTGCACTGCCAAAACTAAAAAGGCATTGGAGGTATTTTTGCCAGCTGTACAAATGTCCCTAAAAAAAGAAAATGTACATTTTTCATATCACCTGTTGTAAAGTTTTAATATGTGAGGCTTTAATTAAAACATTGTTAAACGACCTGTGGATTGCTATATCACATAGTGCATTTCTGCTCTTTTATACTTTTTTATGAGTTACAATAGAAGCAATTAATTTTGTTTGTAAATTGCTTACAAACCAACTGCTTTTGAAAACTGTGCATAGAATAAATGCATATCGTTATGGAATTCTTGAAAAGTTGTTTTCAGCTCACAATAGGAACAGTAATTTAATGTTTGAGTTTTTGCTCGGCCATGAAGACTTATCCAGAGACATTCCATCACTAATATGATAGTAGCCATAATTTTGTATGAAGTATTATATATTTCTTTGTGTCTCTGTTCAAAATTAAAATATCAATCACAAATATTTATTTGAAGAATTGGTTTATTTCAAAGGTTATATTAGCCATAATTTTTTTTCTATGAGGTATTTCTTTGCATCTCCTTGTTAGTAAAGTACAGTGATAAATCTCACATAACGCTCCGTTCTTTACAAGATGTAAAAATAATAAATTTGTATGTTTTCTATGGAGGAATTCTATGAAAGAAAAAAAATAACTACTTTGCAGGGATATATGACCGTTCATGTTGGCATTATTATAGTGTTTCCTGTTTCTCGGTGATTTGAATGGAAGTCCATTGTAACTGTGTGTAAAAACAGTGTTGATACTGGACAAGGTCAGCATGTAACTGGTACTTGTCTCAATAACAGTCCCCTTCTCACACACTAGTGCATTGGATTCTGCCTCTTTCTTACTCCCTTCAAAATCGCTTCATTTCCAAGACATCCCCAGGGGTTTTGTTGAGCTCCCTTGAATAATATGGTGAGCGGGGGAGGGAAGGCAAGCAAACAATAATTATCATATCTTCACAATAGGCTGTGAATCCACTGGTCCAGAGAAGGGCCTTTCCAAAGCAGCTGAGACATTTAAACATAGGTTAATGTTAGTTACAAATTAGTGGAGGAAATCTGCTCCTGTAATTCTGTGATAGCAGTTTGATAGAATTTTCACATTTTGGTTTGTTTTCAATTAGTTTGTTTTAGGGAAGCATTTGTAATTTGGGCCGAAGCCTGCTGCTGTGGTGATTGGCCCTTCAGCTCAGTATAGAGAGGATGCCCATTTCTCTGCCGTGATTAATTGCAGCATCTGTCCTGTCAGAAGCCCGAGTGAAGAGGTCTGCAGGAAAACTGCAAATAAGCGCTGGCAACAGTCTTAAAGTGCTTATGATGAAATGAAAATTAAAAACAGCAAGTGGCGTGCATGACCTGAATCTTAATACACTGGGAGAAGAAGAGAATGTGAGAGCGGGTGTCCATGGATACCAAACACATGCTTTAAAAACACACAGTAATGAGGCTCTGGGAAATCGCTGTTATTATTCTGAACAGATTCACAGCAGAGCCCATTAATAATGCATGGAGCTCCTTGTTATTCCATAACCCCTCAGTACTGCGGTCACTGTGTGTACAAATATCTCACAGCCAGGGTTGGAGTTATGGGACTCTGCAATAAAAAGGTTACAGATATTTTCAAAACACTGCTATACACACAGACATAATTTACAAGGATAATACACTGCTTCTACTATAATGGGATTGGTTTAATTTGAATAGGTGAATAGATAAATTTCACCTGCTTCACTCAGTCGACACAGAATCTAATGAACGTTTTTTTTCAGTGCCATACCATGTAAGTGCACAATCAATAGCCTCCATGTTTCTTTCTGCCGTCATCATTAAGTACTGCTGATGAAATGTATAAAGGGCACTGTGACATTAATATGTCATTTGAGTAATGCAATCACGAGGTGACCTAATTGTCTTCCTCCTACATGCTGAGGTCAGTTGCTCGGCACTATGCTGGGGATGACTAAGGAGTCAGATGTGGAAGCTGGGGGATTCTGTATTTTAATGATTTATTTGATTCTTTTGTTGTTTTCCCATTCAGTGCACAGATACAATGCGTACATAACAAAAGCCCTGCTGACACTGACCATCTGACCATCAGACCCACGCTGCAGCCGATCCCCCAGTCTGGACTGAGGTCACAGATGTAAGACCTGATGCTAGAGTCTCGAAACCTTAACTTGGAATCTTTATGGAAAAAAAACCAAAAAAAAAACAACTTAAGCCTTTGTGCTGAAGAAACCAGGTCCAGAAAAAGTGTGAAGACAGGTCTGATACCTAGCTGTGTTTACAGGAGTGGGTTGTACCTCAGGTCAAATGGTTGACTATGTTTAAGGAATTCTTGACCTTGCGGTGATGAACTTTGTGGAGAGAACTATTGACCCTTGGGATGAATAGTGGACTTTGTTTGGGGCTGCTGTCTGCCATGTTGGCTGGCTCGACTGTTGACATCTCTGACCAACGCTAATGCTTGTTTATAGAACTTTTGACCTGCCAGACTCAATGAGTGCCGTAGCCTCCAAGCCAAGTAAAAGTAAATTTACAAGGGGTGGAGGGATTAGTATAAATGTTATGATAGCCTACGACCCTCTAATAATCTTGTCGGAATATTTAAATGGACACTTTAACTTTTCATAGATAGCCCCACTCAGTGAATACAACACAAAATAAAGTAAAAAATAGAATTGTGAGGAATTTGCCCAGTGTGAAATGACTACTATAATTAATACTTTGGTTTACTTCCCTTTCCCTGTCTTTCACTGCCACATCTCTCACACACAAAATGTGAGCTCACGCACACACACACATATGCACACACACACACACACACACACACACACACACACACACACACACACACACACACACACACACACACACACACACCATGTTTGGATTCCTGAGCAGTGATGTTGCCTTGGTGATAGTGATTCAGTCATTACATTTATACCCCTCTTTTGTTAAATTCTGTCATGATGAGAGCTGGATCTGCCTGTATTTTGTCCAGCCTGTGCCTCTCTACTGCCAGAATTCTGATACAGCCTCTGTAATATATAGCAAACCAACAACCTGTGACCATCTATTGAATTCCAATTACATATTTAATATTACCAAGGCAAGAGGGGTTGATACCGATCCCCGTCTCGCAAAATATTCATTAATTAACCGCACATAATGATTTTCAGTAGATAATTGAAATGCTGACAATGCTGTTACTTGTTAAACCAGATTTAAATCCTGAAACACACTGAGCAAAGACAAAAAAAAAAAAAAAAAGATTTGTTGTTATTCATTCAGGTTAATTTACCAGTTTTACATATTTTGTCAGTAAATGCTTGTGAGCAGAACGTCAAACATTTGGATGTTTCATGTAGCACCATTACATTATAAATATATTTGTGTATGCATTGTGCAGCTGAGCTCAAGCTAGACTGAGTGAAGATAAGCAAACTGTTATTATCCTGCTGTCAGCGTCATAAAGGTCATGGAATAAACATCTAAAGCCCAAAGAAAAACTGTTTATTGAAAGCAGTTGTCACTGTAACAACAACACTGGTGAGCGTTTGAGGAGCTGGTTTGTTTCAGATTATTATGTTTAGCTCAGAATGTTATGCATTGTCAGTGTTTAGCCAGCCAAATGCACCTGGAGCATTTATTCTGTAGTTATACCGTTACTATAAAAAAAAAAAAAAATAAAAAAATTGCACAGCAAGCTGTCACTGATTTGAGAAAGCTTTTTTTTTTATTGTGACAGATCATCGTGCCCCAGAGGTTGACAGATGTCCCTGCATTTCATGGCAACGTTAGCAGTTTTTTATTTGGACTTGTTTGGTGCAAGAATGTAAAATCCAACTTTCTCCCCCCTACTGGCACTTTATTTCATCTGTATTTTATAGGTTTTATGTTCATCAGAGGATCCAAACACTGAAATTGTGTTTTATTGCAACTTACTTAGGCTGTTAATATAGGCTATTACACAGCCAGCATGTTTCTATAGCAACGAAACTGATAAAGTGTACCAGGAGACTGGAGTGATAGATTACACGTGCACGCTGTGTCACATCCAATTAACTCAAACTGACTGTACACCACATTATGCCACGACTCACAGGAAAATCAATAAATATGGACGGTACCCAACAAGGTTCCCCCCTCTGTTTCTTTCTTTCATCCCTTACGACGGCAGCGAAGCCAAGACAGATCATGCCACTAGGATGTCCCTGCTGCTACAAGAGGCAGGTGCTGTGTAGACACCATTCAAAACTTGGCCTATTCAGTCTAACTCCTCTAACGCTCCATTCATGCATAGCAAAACACCATCTGCTCCTGTTTTGCCCGGAGCAATCACAGCTGACCAAAAAAAAAAAGAAAAAAAAAAAGAAATCCATGATAACAGCTGTTGCCAAACAAAAGCCAAACAAAGGGGGTAGGAAAAGGTTAGAGACAAGTTCGACACCAAAAATTACTCATTGGAGACTATGAAGGAAAACATTTACTCTTGGTAATAGTCAGGGAAATGGGATGGCATCCAGCTGAGTGATGAGTAAAGGGTTAAATGTGAAGCATTCGATCTGCAGCTCCAGGAGACATGAAAATGTACAGGGTCAGGTGATCGGATCCAAGCTGAGGGTGATTCTTTTACACAGTGGATTCTCAGGGAGGAGGAACAGAGGCAAATGAGCCGTGGAGTCTCAGCACAGTGTGAAGTGGAGCTACAGATACACCCAGGTCCTCTGAGAACCGTTTACTGTTCCTACAAACTGTAACTTTTCACATTAAAAGGTCAAATCACACTCTTACATTTGTGCTTATTGAAAGACAGCTTTCATGTAAAAATGCAAAGCAGCAGTTTACATTCATCATCCAGACCCATGGCACCACAAAACAACACAAGCTTTTATTTAATGCTATGTTTTAATGTGTTTATTTGTCTGATATTTTTTATAGTCCTTTTATTTTTTGCACTTAAGTGTTTTTTTTTGCTAAACAGAACAGATCTGATAATGATTTTAATTGTTCCTGTGACAGTGAAAATAAAGATAGTTTCTATTCTATTTATTCTATTCTGTTCTGTTCTATTCTATTCTATTCTACTCTATTCTATTCTATTCTGTTCTATTCCATTTTATTCTATTCTATTCTATTCTATTTTATTCTGTTCTGTTCTATTCTATTCTGTTCTATTCTATTTTATTCTATTCTGTTCTATTCTATTTTATTCTATTCTATTTAAATTAAAATGTTTATACACATTCTGAAGGCATACTTTACTTTCAGAAAACATAAATTCTCTCAGTCGGAAACATACACTTGACTGACAGGCACAGAGATAACAAAGAGACTGACTGAAGTCACAGATTCAACTGCCACTATTGCTGCTTCAGCTATAGGCTTAATTTCCTCCCCTGCTACATGCTGCATTGTGGTATGATTGGCATCAGTTCCTCAACCCTGTGAGGCCTAGCTTGATCTAATGTATGGCTGCTGACCTGTGGGAGGGGCTGTGAGCGAAGGTGAAAGACCGAACAGCTTGCATGCCTCCAGACCTCAGCTGTCCATGCAGACGGTGAGCCGTAAAACCACTGTTTGAGCCACTCAGAAGCCATATACACCGCTATATACAAAGCTGACAGGAAGTCCAAGTAAAAAGAAAATGTTGCAAGCACCTGACACACATTACAGCAGTCAAACAGTCGCCTGAAAGCGAGCAAAGCTGAGGTGGACAAAAAAAGACTGAATGTGATGATCTTACTCATGGTCGCCATGGGGATAATAACATTTTACCTTATCATACCTTATGCTGACTATGAACAGACCTGAATGTAATTGCATTTTCACATAATTCATAAGAGTGGAATAATTTTTATCCTCATAGTATAGTACCAGATGGTTGGGTGCGTTTCACATTCATAAAACAAGACAAGTCTGGTTCAGACAATCACAGAAAAGCAGTTTATTTATTGTGTGTGTGTAATGTTTCTTTATTTTTAGTATGATTTATGACATGTCTTTCATGACCTGACTTTAAAGATGCTATCAGGAAGGAATATAAGATGAGCTGGACATCATTTGCAAATGTATTTTAAACAATTTGACTATGAAATATGCAAAACTCTGGACTGAATCCTGATGCTGTGAGAGATAGGATAGGCGGAGTTTTATTTGTAAACACAAACTCCTGTGGCAGTTGATCAGTCAATTTGCCTAACAAATGACTCACCGACACATTTTCAGTTGGTTGTGCATGACGGCCTCTTTGTTCCACGCTGCCATTTCAAGAAACCTTAAACTGAAACAACGCTGAAATACATATAAAAATGAGTGATGCCCCGGAGACAGAGCGGACAGCTGCTCCGTAAGGTCACGTCCTTAGCTATGAACCCGGCTGAACAGCTCACATGGCCGTGTGGATGCCTGGACAGTGTACAGTAGACTTGTAATGAAGAGGGGAGAGACAGGACAGAAGACAGGCTCCAGCCTCACGCCATTAGAGGTGATTTGTCTGCCAAACTGATTCCAGTCCCAGTAGTTTTATCAGTTTAATGCCCAGCCAGCGTTCATTATTTCTTTGCCGGGAGGGTCAGCCTCTCTTCAGCAGAACAAGTGTGGGTTGTGTTTCTGTCAAAGTGGGAGGGGGGTTAGTGCTTGACCCGCAAAGCCATTCAGCTCTCAGAGTGATCCATTGTTGGTCCTCTCTTTGTTCTGGCCCTGCAGTGAGAGAGAAGGGGCCAGCTAAAGGGGAGGGAAGGAGCAGAGCTGGGGTCTCACTGGGTGCCAGGGGTCCACACTTACCCTCAACACATTCTCACCTACAGTCCTTTTTGTCCTAAAAGGCCATACAGCCTAATGTTTGTTATGCGTACCAGTGTTTCCACACACACACACACACACACGCACACACAATAGTGTAGCTGAATACTGCACTTTAGACTTACAGTACATGTAAGAGTGCTCTTGTTGCAGATGAAATGTTGAAATAACTCTGAGAATTCAAGCAAGGAAGACAGATTTGAGAAACATGTTTTATTTCTATCTTTTTGTGACTTAAACAGTACTAAAGGGTTTCACCCCAATATTTTTTTTTCAAATTTTGTCCGTTTTTGATGAGCACCCAAACCATAAGGGTAATTTAATTGAAAATATACAATAATAACTTCAAGGTTATAAATGTGTTCAGTGTCTTTGCCGCAGCAGCATCTTGATTGGAACAACCAACCTACACAATTCCAAATCAGTCGGATGGTAATATTGATTTTATTGTAACAGTGACTGACCGACACATGGGCCGATGTTTTTACAGTGATGCATGGGTGCATCTGCAGTGATTCAATCAATAACCTTAAATTAAAAAAACAAAAAGTCTAATTAGACACAGTTATCGTTAGTGTGTTCTTGTGTTTTGCTACTATACCCACCACACCTTCATACATATCAGAATAGGTTAATTACCAATGATACCCAAAAAAGAAATATAACTTAGAGACTGATCAGTGTAAGGAAAAAATATTTATATATGTATATACATACAGTAACAGTGAACTGAATAAAAATAACTGATGTATCCAGGCTGTTATCATAATGCCAAGGTTAAACTAGACACAACAGTTCAGGATAATGTTGTGGTAAAGTTCACAATAGGAACATGATCATGGATACAAAATAACAGACATAACAGAAATAGCAGCCAACATATGAGAAGAAATTCCATTCAAACTCAATCCATCACTTTTGTTTGTGTTTTTTTTTTTTTTTTTTTTTTTTAATTTTCAATGTATGAATGGATTGCAACATACCTTAAAAACACCCAAACATGCCTGACTTTCTCAGCTGCCTATACTTTCATAGATGATAGACTGATTCAGGCTGAATTTTCAGCTAAAACCCAAAGGCTGACATTTATTCTCATTGCCTCTCCTCTGCTCCTCCACAAAAGCAACAACATGCACAAGAGCTGCATCAACAAACTAATGCCTCCAGCAAAAGATAGACTCACATAAATACACAAGCATACCTAAATGTTACATATCGAACCTTTAAAACAATCTTTACTTTCAAGTCACTCACCTGCATGTCACTGTCTGCTGATTTGGGGGTGTCTACAGGTACCTGCCCCCTTAAATAACAGGCCAGTATTGTCAGTTCCCTGATGAGGTTGGGCAGGCCTACATGAACCAGAAGCCCTGAGCCATTTGTTTCCAGTGGGAATCATTTCAATGTGACACAAAGCAATGGGATTAGCTGGGAGCAGAAGCTTCATTCATATAAAACCAAGTTATGATGAGAAAACAGCAAAGGTAAGAGAAAAATATATTTATATACATTGTCATTGCTTTATGATGAGACCTTTATTTCCGCTCTTCTTTGCTTTGTTCAGTGAGTTTTAGAAGTAGAGAAATAATTCTGTTGGATCTGCTGTGTGTCAGCAAAGTTTGTTTGAGTGCTCTGTTGTTTTATGAATTTATTAACGACACCCACTGGTGTCAGGGTGGCCTGTTGTTGAAGTGGTCTGGGTGGACTCCAGCCTCTGCATGTGTTCTGTGTTTTCTGGATGTAGAAAATCTACTCCAGGACACGTGTGTTGGGCTCATCAGTCACTTTTAGTCATCCCAAAGACAAAGAGGAAGCTGAGGTGTCAGGGTTCTTTCAGTGGAATGAACTACCTGTGCACATCACACAGGATGACTCAGTTTCAGCTTTTAAGTCCTCCCTTATAATATCTCTCTCTCTCTTTTTTTTTTTTAACTGAGTGAGAGGTTGACTTTTATTGTTTTAATGTACTTTTTTGTCTGTGTACAGCACTTTGACCGTCCGTGTTGTTCATAAAGTGCTTCAGAATAAAATAAAGTTGACATTTCCACTATGTCGTACCAACCAGACTGGACTCAGGTACCAGACACTATTACTGGAGACCATTTCTATTACAGGACACTACAAACTTTAGAGTACCTGGACGTCACTAACTTGTAAACTAACTTGTTGCATCTTGTTCTTTCAAGTTCACACTGAATCTTTTCATCCACCAAAGACAGAAATGTCTGAACCTCTTCCACTGACTACAGTGTCGTTTTGCGGGCTTTCATCATGTAGTTACTGTAAACTTCAGAATCAGTTTTTGAACAAATGGTGTGTCACTGATGATGCAATGATGCAGGGACAGCTCTCTGACCAATCAGTCTGCAGTGTTTACATGTACTAAAACACTTTTATAGATTCCAGGTTCTTTTACGGAAACGGAAATTCAAAAACACAGAGCCAAGTTGAGCCAAACCGGTACCATGTAGTAGAAACGTGACATTAATCAGATGTTTTCAGAGGCATGTTTCAGGAGTGGTTGACTGGTGCTGATCAGGTGAACGTCTCCACTTCACTTTCCATAAACAGCTTCAGATTGTTTGTATTTATTACCTCCGCCAAGGAGGTTATGTTTTTGCTGGCATTTGTTTGTCTGTCTGTCTGTCTGTCTGTTAGCAACATAACTCAAAAAGTTATGGACGGATTTGTTGGCAATGGCACAAGAATTGATTAACTTTTGGGGAAGAAATCCTGGATTCTGGATCACGTTGAAATTTTCATTAACATTGGGGTCAATGGGGCCAAAAAGTTTGTTTCTCAGTATCTGGGTTAATTATTGACCAAACCTAATGAAATT
>JAPSES010000001.1:20620128-20632016 GCA_029822895.1 Maxillicosta whitleyi
TGGTAACTACGGAGCCTCTGAACATCCAAATGGGTCATATCTGATGACCATGAAAAGATGATAAACTGTATTTTACATCGATGATAGGATTAGTGGATCAACAGATATGAAACATTTTAGATATAGCAGATGCTTTTGGTCAGTGATGGATGGTTGGGTCTTTATGAGTTAAAATGGCTTTGAACCCTAAAGACAAACTATTAATGAGAGATTCCTTTGGAGTAAAAGCTGCAGCACTGTTCACTTATAAATGTTAAGATTTTGTGTTTTAAGCAGAAGGTCAATGATTAAAGCTTCCATTATGAATTCTTATCAATATTACCACTGCTTCTTCACTGTCATACCAATATTGATATTTGCAATAGTATGAACTTTTATTGTTAATAATTTAACCCATATAGACCTAAATATCCACTGCTGACCAAAACATCAAAGAATGTTTCTCTCATTTTTACGGTGTAGCTCCTGGACGTCCACCGAAGCCCCACCGATCCGCCATCCCAACCATGATGTTCTTTCAGTCACGCACATATAAGCATTCTGCCTATTATTAGAAGGATTAGAGGCTATATTTTTGCCATTTGGTTATGTTTATGTAAATCATAAGCACTGCAGAACAATTCATCATAAAATCAAGACAAGTGTTGAGGGGCGCTCATGTTGATTATATTAGGGCTGTCAAAATGAACGTGTTAATGTGGATTAATCTGTCCTCATGATTAATCTGATTTTAAAAATTAACGGAATAAACCCGTCTACAGCACAGAATGACTGAACGTCTCTGGCAACACATTTCAGACAGTTTGTCCAAGTAGATTTACAGTTGAGCATACGCACATGGTCAGCTGATCCAGTGGTGACAGACAGCAGAACCGACCCCAGACATCCCAAGTCTACCGGAAGTTCCGGGAGTCTCCCTGATATTTATCATCGGATATAATATCAACGGATTTTAGACTATGTGAGGTGTTATTTTTTTGTTTGTTTGTTTTGTACTGTGCGAGTGAGAGAGACTGTGTGTTCGTAAAACCTGTGCTCGACTGGATGTGTCTGTTCGAGTGAGCACTGGCCATAGAAAGCGTTGATTGGTTTCAAGAAGCAAAACTAGCCAATAAGCTTTCAGTGTAGGCGGGGCTTTAATTTACTTTCTGTGCAACGGCAGTTATCACTCACTCAGTGCAGCTTGCGAGAGTTAATACAAAGTAAAAAGTTGGTGAAAATTAGTTGCTTTCTATTGTGTGTGTGTGTGTTTGTGTGTGTGTGTGTGGGGGGGGTGTTCTTGGGACGTCTGCAACCCATAGAGATGGAAGATGCTAAACACCATGGTGACCCTCTGGATGGACAAAAAAACAAAAACCACGACAGAACGTAAAGTATCAATTATACACACTCTGCAAGGAGTTTTCTTTTCACTGAAGCACATTCATCTTAAAATACCACATTAATGTGAAACGTATGTTAGTCAGGGATTCTACGAGCACTTCAGCTAATACATCACCCAGCTTTCAGCTAACACATTAAGTGCATATATTTCCCCTTCTTCCTTGAGTCTGTTCACTCATGTAAAATGAAACAGGATTAATATAGATTAAAAATTAATTATATTTAATTGGGATTAATCAAAATTAATCCACAGGTTAAAAATTGTAATTGTTGGAGAGCACTAATATCTCTCTCTTCATTTATATGTATATATATTATTATATATATTATATATATTTGTGATGTCAAAGGAATTCACTCACCATTTATTTTTAATGCAACTCGAGGGTTTATTATAGAGCATGTGCAAAACATTGTCTTGAAGCCAGTTAATAAAATCTAAATAAAATCTTCCATAAATCTTCTTTTATAATTTTTGCTTCAATGTTTATCCTGTGATCAAGTCATTTCTACAAGGTTTCGGTGATCAGGGTTTTGGCTCCAGGTTGATGACAAGATGAAGAATTAGGAAAATGAATTCATGTATCATAGTATTGTCATAAATCTTACTCTGCTGCTTGGTGACCCAAAAAAACAGATTCTACAGTATTCTATTTATAACCACATTTAAATAAGTGAAAATCCATTTGAATAAACTGAGTTTGTACAAGACTCCTGTCCAGTCAGTGCATGGACTATTCAGTACTGAGAAGATTCCTCAGAGGAGAGAGGCCTGATTCTTTTAACTACTGTAAGTCACACAGAACTAAACTGATTTGTGGGCGGTTCATTTGATTCATCTACGTATAAATGTCAATTTTGCAGCCAACAGCCAGCACAGAGCCATATCATAGTAGTACACGATATATCACTGTAGCTCATTGGAATACTCCCATAAAACATAAAACTGCATGTTTTATTAGAAGTATTTTTGCAGCTTCTGTATATGTTTTTGGGAACAGTATTAGAAATATCACCTGGTTTGTAATATTAATTACAACTATAAACTCTGTTCCCAACAAACATCCTGTGATTGTACCTTAAAATAACCACTTTAGCCTTAAACCAAATTCATTAAGTAGCTAAATCCCTCACAGTGACCTACTGAAAACGATTCACTAACCTACAGTACCTTACGCCGAATAAGAAACATGATGGACGACTGCAAAGCAACAAATCTCTGGATATGAAAAGGTCATGCAGGCTATAAATCCACTGCCTCAGTAAAACAAGATGGATTCCTTCATTTCTTGTCCAGTCTTTAATATTTTTCCTCTTTCTCTCCCTGTGTGTGTGTGTCTCTCTCTCTCTCCCTCTAAGTCGTAAATAGTGATTCACAGGACTGATTCTGACCAAGCTGATGATTTTAATTTTCTGTTTTCAGAGTAATAAACACTGACGTGAGAATGAGCCTCGGGCAGAGACTTCTAATGAGAAAATGAAATTAGTTTTTCAGCTGACTGATCAGAAACATTTCATACATTATAATCAAGCATTTATTTGACGTGATTTGTTTTGTGTCAGCGGCATGCGCTTGTGTACTGTACTGAATGTGTGTGTATGTGCGGGTCTGTGTGCACATGTAAATACATTATTCATGCTTCTGTTTGTGCTCAGCTACTGCTTGTTATTGCTACACCAAGACAGCGCTTATGACATTTTCCAACCTTTTGTACCAGAACTAGCCGGCTGGATGTCTCAGTATATGTAATTTTATGCCTCATCTTTCTCTGTTGCATCCATCACAGTCCATCTCGGATAAACTACACCGGTCAAATAACCAATTACACGTGGTTCTCCAGTTACAGGGACTGGAGACATGGATGGTAACCATAACAATGGACGCAACTGTGACACTTGACATCATATTGAAACAACAGGTCATTCTGTGTGCCATGCACTGATTAAAAATTATCCCATTTTAATTCCACAAATGACATGATGACGGTATGAATTAGAATCTTTTCTTTAGGCTACAGATATGAGACCATGTAGTGACCATTTATAACCCATTATATTATGTCCTTGAAAGACATTCATTGATGAGAAAGGTCAGACAGAGGGATCAAAACCTGGTCCTTGAACCCAAACAGAACTTTTATTCAATCGTGCTCATACACAAGGGAGAAACGCTGCAGCAGATAATATTCCCCATTTACTCTATGTCAAGTCATAGAAAACAAAACATAATACATAAATAACTAATTCACTTCTTTATCCCATTAAACCCCAAACATCCACCTTCTACCAAAATCATCTACTGATCAAAATATTTAATAATTTCTGAACCATTAATCCTATCAATATATGCAAATAATTGGTGTAAATTACAGTTCTTCATCTTTTCATAGACACCAGATTTGACCCATTTGGACATTCAAAGGCTCTGTAGTTACCATGGAAACATGTTCATTTTCTACAACATTGATTCACCAATAAAACCCATGGAGTTGGATCAATGAAAGTGTATGGATTCACTTATTTTTTACTTTTAATTAATGATATATTTTGCCAAAAAAAAAAAAAAAAGAAGTCCCTTTTTGTGTTTTCTTTAATATGATATAATATTCTGAGTTTTTATGAACATTTACATGTTTAGTAAATTAAATGTCAGAAAATACCTGGTATTCGCTGAAAAAAACAGAAAATACAGAGGATAATACCATGATAAACAGTGATAAACCATTTGAAAATAATTAAATATAGAGAAAAAATTATTTGGGAACCGACACAAATATCGCACTGTGTTCTTATGGGTTAGTTGGATTTGACTGAAGAATATGTCATGCCATCACTTTACATATAGAGCTTATTGGAACCAGATGCTCAAGCCGATTTACAGAAACCCAACAGAAGGTTTTTATTTTTTCCTAACCAGGTTTAGAACAAACCATTCCACATACATCCAGTCCCCTTTTACGCAACAATTCTGTTACGGGAATATTTCAACTTTATTCTGGAACAACATCTGTGTAAACAAAATGGTGGAATCATTTGGTCCCAGCTTTATCGCAGCTCTGTAATGCCTCTGGAGGCAGTAACAGAGCTGTGATGAAGGTAGAAACATGCTTCCGGGAACGCTGTGTAAAAGGAAAACCGAAGACGTATTGCGTGTGTGACCCCCGCAGCGGAGGGATTTAAAAATTGAGTATGGGCCATGTACAGTAAACAAACTTATCGATACAACCAGAAAGATGTTGAACTGGGGAGACATTGAGATCTGCTAACTGTTGTCACTTCGGGTGGAGGACTCCTTCAATGCTAATATTTATGGAACGGTGAAAGACTCTGGAGAAGTTAGCAACACCACTATGTTTGGGATATATTCGATGCATAACTTGATTCCATGCAAGTTATATGTTACACTTTATGCTACACTCTGTCACCACCCCTTTAATTCCAGAACGTAGGTCCACTGTGTAAAAGTCCAGCCTGTCTCACATCTGTTCTTCCTTTGGCTGTGGAAGTCATTCAGGGGTTGAAAGAAGGTACAATCGCCACCTCACCTTTGTTCCAGGATCCCTGTGTAAAAGTGGCTTTAAGTATTTGCTTAGTTTTAGGATTTAATCCAGTTCCCAGAGGGAGTTCCCTACACTACAAGACTGAATTTATTAGCAGCTGTTTGCTATTCACCTTTCCTAGTGACATATAAAGAAAAACTAGAAATACTGCAAACACTTCTGCTCCCTCTTAGTACAATTCGACTAGAAGGGCAATGAGAAAATTAGTGGTTTCAGAATGGAAAGTTTAAGTTCTGTTATGACAACAACAGTGCTACTCTGTAAAGACAAATCTCATCCATCCATCCATCCATTTAACCATCCATCCATCATCCATCCATCCAATTAAACATCCATCCATCATCCATCCATCCAATCAACCACCCACTGACCTATCATCCATCCATCCATCATCCATCCAATTAACCCTCTACTGACCATCCATCCATCCATCCACAGCACAGGTAAAAATATCCCAAATCTGATATATTTGCCAAGTTCTGACCCATATCAGTCTGCACAGCACAAATCAAATTTTTTTTTCATCAAACCTAAAATATCAGATTTATGCCATTCAGGTTGTCATAACGAAATCAGATATGGGCAAAAAAGTGAGATTTAGACCACTATTGCCTGCAGCTTTTCTCTGCAAACCAACACATAAATTTACCTGCATGGACTCAAAATTTTTCCCAAATCATAAGGTCAGCTTGTCATAAAAATGCACTAAGCATTGGATACATGTGAAGAACACAAAGCCGTACAAGGCCTCATGCTACATTTAAGCAAAATCCCCAAGTCTCAAAATGGAAACAGCCTAAAATGAAGTCATAAATGAATGAATAGTTGCCTCACAAGCTAAGATCCCATTATTAGCTGAAGCACAATGATAAACAGCCAGTTATTGTGTTGAGAACAAATGGGAGCCTTGTTGTTCTGACACAAAGGCTTTAGGTAAACTGCTGAAAGAGCAAGACTGCACATCTGGAGCAGAGAATAGCAGAACACGTGCTGAACCTGAGCCCCGTCTGCTCATTCTCTGCTATGTCTGTCTCTGTGCTCCGTGTTCGACGGCATCGGGAGGCTTGCCTTCTGCATGCTTCACCGACATTCTGTGGGCTCACCGTCCATCTGCTGAAAGGAAATGAAAAAAGACAGGTTATTGGAGCTTAGGTGTGGCTGCTGTAACACAAACTGATGGCATGTATGTAAAATTAGGCAGCAGCATATTTCATGTTACCAAATGGTGTTGTCAGATCGGAAATGTACTATGATATATGATAACACATCATAAAAACCTGATGTTTTCATATTACCAGGCAGGTATTTAATATTTTCTCTGAGGCTTTGCTTGTTCAAAGTGGACAGATCTGAATATTCTACTTCCTGCTGAGCTATACAAAACAGCAGTAATGATTGTTTAGGCAAAAGTGTTTTTCCATTTCTTCATCTGTCTTCACACTTTCGTTTGCTTTTACATTTACCTAGATTTTTTTTATTATTATTTTTTTTTTACAAGTTTAACCCATAAAGACCTAGTGCTGCTTTTATGGCAGTTTCCCAATTAATTTTTCATTTATTATGCAGTTATCCTCTGTGTTTTGCATTATTTTCAGTGAAATTCAGGTGTTTTTCTATATTAAATTTACTGATCATGTAGAGATTCGTTAAAACTCATGGTAAGTTTAATGGTTATTAAATCAGAAACAGAGAAAACTGAAGAAAAACGGGATTTTGTCAGAAAATATACCAATAACTGAATGTAAAAACAAGTGTATCCATCCATTATCATTCATCCAACTCCAAGATGACGGTGTTTCCACGTTCACGTCGGAGCCTCTGAACGTCCAAATTGGTCATATCTTATGACCATAAACTGTATTTTACACTAATTATTTACATGTATTAAACAGTTTAGATCAGAATATGAATTTGGTCGCCAGTGGCTGTTTGGGTCTTTATGCGTTAAAGAGATACAATAAAATAAAATTTTAAAAAATTGCAGAAAACAGGAAATTTCACATACATTCCATACATGACTATCAGGTTATTTATGATTCACATAAAACATGTAAAAACTAAACCTACGTTACACTAAGAAAAAAACAAGACAGAATGATATGTTATCTAACAATACATGTAATTGCAGTCTGTTTTCCTAAACCAAACTGAGTCGTCTTTTATTTTCTTACACATGTTGGAGCTTCATCCATCATTTGGCTTCATGTACATGTATCCTTTGGCAACGATATTTGCCAGTAACACAACACAGCAGCTTGTTACACATGGTTTCATCCAGCTTTTCCTTTGTGTGGAGGTATGTGACTGAACTGCACAGTGAAACAGGATGTTTCTCCTGGCTGAGTTATTTTCAGCTATAGTTTCTATGTAATTATGTCAAATTCTAGCTAAATATAACTCAATCCAATCTGACAATATAAATCCAACATATAGCAGTTTTATTATGGTGAATGTCTAGTGAGTGTATATAAATATATATTTATTATTCATGAGGATGTTAAGGGGATTTAACAACATTGGCCTGTCTGTGTGAATGTCTCAATCAGGAAGTCAATTATTCATTCATTTGTTTGCTTTATTTTTGTGGTTTTCTGAGTGTTAGTTAATGCGATAATACCGTCTTATCACATTTAAGTCTCTTCACTAAAGTTTTATTTTGCACTTGAACTTTTTTGTTCTTGGACTGGCTGTGTTATATGGATGTTAAATTATATCTGAAGTGGGAAAATGCCAGTGCAAATCATTTTCATTAGGTCCTGACCCTGTCTCTGACTTTTTCATGAGTCTCTGTAACAATCACGGTTGGACAAATTAAATTTACCGAGACAAGTGAAGAAAGGAACAGAAACACTAAATGAAAGCAAAACACATAGCTCGGGAGGACAAAAGCGCCGTGACCGTTCATCTGCATAGGTCAGCCAAGTTTCTAGAGAAGTTCTCAACACATTAAAATCACCCAGTATTTATAGGGTTGTGTTTGTGTTTATAGACGTCTATTTAAAAGTACGGAATTTGGGGGGGAAAAACAAAACAAACAACTTGAGCAAGCAAGCGATCTTACAGTAGTCGCACATTAAAAGCAAATGTTGTGTTGCCTGAGGTGTGAACAGAGAGATGAGTACACTACATAACGCCCTATTTGCAATACATTTTACTCTGCCTGCAACGCTTAAGGAAAGAACTTAAGGAAACAGCTCCGGGAGCCATTGTGACTGAGTTGATGTCATGCCAAACAAGTCCCTCCATTTTTAATAGTCTGTCTGGGTATGCTTAAATCCATTGATGCATTTGTCTGTTGCCTGGCAACACAGACTCTGTTTGTTTGGACCTTTTCAGGCCTGAGTTGAAGCTCTTTCAAAAAAAAAAAAAAAAAAGATTAAACCCATACAAATCAGGCACATAAGCAACCCACAGTAGCAGAGTAACCCTATCATTAGATCATACAGTAATAGTGTAGCAATTACAAAAAAAAAACCTGCAGTTCACATCTTCACTGTGTAGTTTATTCATATTATAAGAATCTATGTTGTGCAGACTTTTAAATGTTTTATTGGTTTTTCCAGTTCGTAGTAGATGAAAAAAAACAAAAAAAAAAAAAACAAGAAGATTTGATCCTCAAGGGTGTTATTGTGCTCAGTGTTTATCATATAGCAGGCTGTAAAAGAGACTCTGATAATTCTTTTACATGTGAAATTGTTGGTTTTATGGCTGCACCAAAGGGAAGGTTCCAGGTCATCATTAGGACTGATTTCATGAACCACAAATATCTACAGTAAGATTAATGACAATCCATTGCTTTTATTTATTTAGTATATGAGATGGGGGGGGGGGGGTTAATAAGTTTCCTTCTTCCCACTTCTTTTCAACTAATACATATTATATATATATATATACTATTATTATATATACTAGTGCACATGGTAATTGCTATATTGTTTTGATCACCTATATTTACTAATGTATTACTCTACTATTAGATACCGTGGCCGGGAAGTGCAAACCACTTTTACATTTCACAAAACACCACCGTAATTAGGTCCTCGCGCACATAAAAATTTTAGTTTTTTTTTTTTTTCTTCTGCTCAAAATAAATACACGAATGAATTTATTTATTTGTGTGTGTATGTATGTGTTCATTAGTTAAATGTAGATTTGACCTGACAGTAGCTCTGGATAAAAGGGTGAAGGGTCATAGAAAATCTTGATAATTATCCTCTGGAGAACATGACCCTGCTTAGATTTAATGGATGTTCCGGTCAAATTCTCCCTTTCATTTGTTTCTGTTGCCTTTGTGATACTCGTATATAAACAAATAACCAGTGTTTTTGTCTGTTAATTCACGGTTTAAGAAACACAAAACATTAGTGAGCAGATAAAGAAAAGGCCACTGAGCCCTCTAGTCTTTGTAATTCTGTCCTACAGAGACACTGCTCATATGTACAGAGATATGCTGAATTTGTACTGTGTGTGTGTGTGTGTGTGTGTGTCTGTGTGTGTGTCTGTGTGTGTGTGTGTGTGTGTGCACATTACAATGTTTCAGCCAACCATCTTATTTTTGCACCTGTTCAAGACAGAGCCATGAAACAAAATCCCCTATGGTGTTTTGGGAGTGAGACAAGAGTGAAACTGTGACCCAGGCCAAGACAAAAGTAGGCTTTAACAGACTGTTACAATTGGGCCGCACGGCAACAAGATGTTCGGGAAGAAAAGAGCACATTTCGTTGTCTGGGTAATCCAATCTCCAACTTGTTCCACTAATATTAAAATATTTTCCATTACTAATCATGCTATCTCAAGATATTTCTGTAGAAGTGCGTTGCTAGTGCAAATCAGTTGCATGGATGTGCTGTAATGCATGTGTGATGTGGTTGTGTAGAGATACAAACCCTTAGTAGCTGCTTATTTACAACAGGACGGCGATTGTGTTGACGTGTTCCTGATTATAGTGAAAGATAGTGCTGTTGGGCAAATTAGTGATAAAACTTTCCACCATAACGAAACAATCTTGCCTGCAAAATGTAATATAATCCAGCAAAGAAAGCGTTCCCTAATATTTGACATCCACTGAATCCATCAGAAACACACAGCATCTCTGACTGCATGAACTTCCTTCTTTGGAGCAGCGAAAAAGCATTTCATTTTTGTGCATTGTTCTGTGCTTTTAGACCCTTTCAAACAGCAGGCTTCAGCTCTACTTTACCTACTTTCAGAACACAGTCATGTTATTTCCCTTCTCCTTCAGTACTGAGGGGAAAGAGAATTTTTGTCTTCTTTACAGAGGCAGCTTGGACTGAATAAAGATCTGTAGTGCTGGAGGTTATAACAGTAGTGAATGACGCCCCATAATGGCACTTAAAAGAGAAACTTGCATCATTAATCATGCCTTCCTTTCATACCCCTGACACGTGAGACAAGGAAATCCATGTCTATCTGTGTGCAGACAATAAATATGAATGCTTCCCAGATTAGTCCCCAAAGAACAGAATGGAGACTCTTTAAGGGCACATTTTCCAGTCATCACTCAACTGACTAAAATGAGCCAATTATTTCTTATACAACAGCATGCCAATTAGAGAAATGTCTGCTTCGTTCCATTCATGATATTGCCATGTGGCTTGTTTAAGGTGTTGCCAGACAACATCTTTTCCTGTCCAAAGCCATTTGCACAAGATTTGGAAAGTAGGAGTCTGTCTTTGTTTGATCACCAGTGGTCTGAAAGGCTAGATTTGAACTTCTTTGTCACTTTTTAACGGAGCTGTAGCAGACTGAGAAAAGCATACAGCATGAGTTTATCAAATAATGTATTGTTGTACAACAAGTAAGGCCAAGCAGTGAATAGTTCTGAGGATTACTGCATCTGAAATCAAATGAAATAATTCTAAAAAAGGGGCTTTTAGTGCAATGATACAGCTGTGGTGTATTTGTGTAGATTCCAGCTGCAGTACCGCTGCGTACACAAGGCAGCAGCTGCTGAATTTTCCCATTTGAAGCTGACTCAGCCTGCACATAATTACCTAGGACCATTTCTTTATCTTTAACTTTGGTTTAACAAAGGCATTGTTGGCTACCTCTAACTTATTCCAATTTCTGTTCTGAACTAAGCAGCTCAACTGGATAAAGTGTGTTTTATCAGAAATGTTCCATTGTTTCCACTTTTTCTTTCTTTCTTTTTTTTTTTTTTGCACTGGTGAGCAGTTTTCTCTAATTAACATTTTCAGAGCAAAGAACAGTATATATGTAAAGGCTAAGTTCAAAATTAAATGAACAAAGAGTCTTGTCATTATAATTTAAATGCCAGCTCACTGTTCTGTTATTTAGAGACCTAATCACATGGTATCCAGAAGACTACATATGTTTTAGAAGTGCAGTATATGAGGACAGATATAAAACATGTCTGTGGTTCTTATTTTAGTGTTCATTTTTAAAGTTCCTCCAGACAATATGTTTTACATTTCCATGCACGTTTTTATGAGATTTGTAGAGGAGAGCCAGGGGGAACAGTGCTCTATCACTGTTTGACACCCATGGCTATATGAAGGACTTGAAAATCTCTGTTTTATTTGAAGTGAATCTATTTTGTAGATTTTTATTCACTGCAGTAAACTCAGTGAGGCAATGTTCCCAACTGGAGCCCAGGTCACACCGTGTCCTACAGAGTCCCACCAGAGAAAGTGGGGAGGTATTAAACACGGTAATGGAAAGGACTCAGGATTGTTTTTGGAATTTAAAGTTATGATTTGTAAGATTTTCCTTTTTACTTGAGCTACATTTCTTTGAAGAAATGCACCAAGCAGCAACATCCTGCCCCATGTTGTAAAACCACTTAATATCTCAAGAAGTGAGTACATGTAGGGGGGGGGGGGTCGGGGCAACCCGGTTTTTAAACCTCGGCCCCGGATACGCAGAAGAACAGGGGTTCAGTCCCCTTCTGATCTCTACTCCAGT
>JAPSES010000001.1:20632026-20646033 GCA_029822895.1 Maxillicosta whitleyi
AAATGTACCACCCCCCCCCCCCCCCAAAAAAAAAAAAAATAAAAAAAATAAAATAAAATAAAAACATGGAATGCCTAAAATCACACATATTAACTAGTGATGGGAAACTGGGATCAGTTTAAGGATCCAAATCTTTCTGAAACTCACTAACTTGTACGATCCAGGTTGTTCATGTCACTTGACTCATTTAAGACAGAATGGACCAATCACTGAAGGTTTGTGGTTCAAATCCTACTCTGTCCTAGTCATGTGCTGTTGTGGCCTTGGGCAAGACTCCTCGCCCTCCAGTGTCTCACACTGCTGTATGAATGCATATGAATGTATGGTGGTGATCGGAGGCACCCCAGGGGTGAATTGGCAGCCACACTTCTGTCACTCTGCCCCAGGGCAGCTGTGGATACATATGTAGTTTACCACCACCAGAGTGTGAATGTGAGAGTGAATGAATATTGGATCCATTGTACACACTTTGAATATGTATTCATAGAAAAGCACTATATAAATCTAATCCATTATTATTATTATTATTATTATTATTATGATTATTATGATTATTATTATTGTCGAGTAGTTTTTCTAATCCAGACATTCAAGCTTTTTCATGAAGTCTCATTCCAGGTTTTGTATGTAATCTGTTGTGTCCACTGGTATTACATGCGGAATCTGCTCATTTAAATAAATCGTGAGTGATTTTGCAACAGTGGTCATTTTTGTTAAACATTCTGCCTTGTATAATGTACCTGTGAGAGAATAAAAAGATACAGGCAGTCCTCAGGTTACAACATACCTGACTTACGCTATTTCGACTTTACGATGCCGAAATCTCATCCACCATTACTGTACATACGCACTGTATACTGTACGTACAGTATTATTTTCTTTACTTTATTTTATTAATATGAAGTATAATACATGTATTTTGTATTCTGCCCCTGCTTGTGCATGTAGCTACGAGCTCGGCAGATAGAAAAAGCCGGACGCCAAACTTGTCCTCAAAGCTTTAGTTCAGACTCAGTGTAAAACTGCAAACATACAAACAGAATATGTCTGTTATGATTATTGCCTTAATTCATTCACATGGCATTGCATATTCAAATGAACAGGAAATAAATCGCTAGCTCAATGCTAACTTAAATGGGAAAATCCATAGATATGCTAACAATTAGCATTTACAGATTGGTCTTTTTATCCAGCAACCAGCACATATCAGAAATGTTTTTTACTATTCATTCATGAACTGAATATAAAATACTTACAGGCAAACGATTTCTTGGCCAAACAAACACAATATGAGAAAACTATGTCTATTAGCTGCTTCTGTCTGAACTGACTACGGGAACACTGAAAGCACAAATACACGTAACTGTAACTTATTCTGACCACTAGAGGGCGCCCTTTGCTTGCTCATTAGAAACGAACATCACATTTGAATAGTTATTTAGAGATTTAGGGGTACTAAAGGGTTAATTCTGACTTGCGCAGAAATTCGGGTAACATCGACACCTTAGGAATGGAACTCGTTCATAACCTGAGGACTGCCTGTATTAAAAAAATAGTAGCGTGTAATTTTCGTGTCCTATGCACCGTGTTACATACGGATTTTTATATAAAAATAATATAAAAATGATATACAAATGTGTTTTTATCTGGAAAAATAGTTTCTCTTTTATCTCAGTAAATATTTATTTTAAAATAGACCCAAAGTGTTTCCAAACTTGCATCATAACATCAGTCTATGTGGTTTGACTTTTTATCCCCTCCTGATTTTAGGCACTGGTTCCATTGAAGAACCCACATCTTATACATCTGGATTTTACATACATCTTCTATGTTGATATTGTGGCAGAATGGTTCACCACTGTTTACTGTTTGCATTTTATGACAGGACATGGCCTATTAAACTACAATCTCCAAAACGCACCATCAAAAAAAAAAAAAGTGAGACTCAGTTTGACATTGCAGTTAACTAATGGCGTCTGTAGCGAATGGGATTCTAATGACGCGATCTCTGCAAGTGTTGGACAACGAGAAAACAAAGGGATGAAAGGTTTTCCCTGTAAGACCTGTAACTGATGCCATGTTAGGAACCATCTGCCTCATACTTGTCCAGGCTGTCACCCCTGATTCTAATCCAGCGTAACACAACACAACTGGAGCCAGCACTGGGACGCACTGCTGCAGGCTGTCCACTGCTGAATAGACAGACCAACAAACTACTTAAGATGATGGAAAAAAATGGACAACATGAGCCGAATGGTGATGCCAGATGTTGGGATTGAGTCATGGGAGATACCCAATGTTTTAACTTTGTATGTTACTAATATTTATGCACAAGCCAAGCCAAGAGGTTGTCATATTCTAAAATGATTTACTTTACTGTGGACAAATAACACAATTTACGAGAAAACCACCAAAACCTAAGAACCATATCTAAATAAAAACATCTGTGACATAGTGTTAACTAAAACTGAAGCTTCATGAATTATGTATTACATTAGACTGTAAGTATTATTGAACAGAACTATTCAAGATGTGGGAGAATTTGTGTAAGAAATTCACTATTGCTGTAACCACAGGAGCTATTAGGTGTCGAAAAGAATAATAAAAAAAAAAAAACACTTCACGTTAACTGGTTATTGCTGCAAGTCCTTTACTTTGTAACTTGCGCAGAACTAGCTCTCAGCTCATTTGCATTAATAAATGCTCGTCTTGACTAAAACCCAGCTAAGCATGATCGTTCAACCACTGCAAACCCACTGTGCTCTAATTCAAGCAAGGTAAGCTGAGTAATTAGGTTGTAATTGGCTTGCTTACAATCAAATTAGTCCTTTTGGCACATGTCTGTTCCTTGCAGCTTCACATAATCAGTAATTAGTCCCAAAGTTGCGGAAATGGAAAGACAAAATAGCATATTTTAAAGCCAGGGTTTTCTTGACCCATCTTTTCACCCACCCTGGAGTACAGTAACAGACATCATGCACTGTACATGCAAAAAATGATAAGGAACTAGAATTTAATAGATGATTATCTGCCATAATCAGTTTCCTTTGCTGGCCTGATGACAGTTGTTAGTGAAGCCAACAGGACAAGGTCGCTTACCAGACTGAGTTTCATACCCTGGAGACAGAAAGCGGTGGTGAATCAGAGTTCTATTACTGTGTTTCTTTTTGTGCATGTAAGTGCACATGGCAACTGAAACTAAACTCCACTGACACTCTTAATGTGACATTTCCAAAATGAGGACATAACTTTTGAGCTTAGTGTTAATTTCATAATAAGACTATAACTATTTCACATCTTAATTAACCAAATGACTCATAGGTTTTCATCATAATTAGGTTAAAAACTCTCATCTTCAGCCTCAATTTGCACATTTTCCCCAGCAGTCTCAAATGAATGCTGAGATACATGTTCAAAAGGCTGCAATTCCAATATCTGTTAACAAACACATTCACAATACTATATCTTTTTTTTCTTCATATTGTACCGATTGTCCCCGAGTCAAACTTTACATGCTAATGATGGTCAAAACCACGAAAACTTCCTCTGCTTTTTCTTACTATTTCAATCACAATATGTGATTTTAAGGTGAAAAAAACATAGTTTGAAAAAAATGTCATCAGTGTTCTCAAAACACAAAACTCTCATTAACGGCATAAAATCTTTTTATGCTGGATTTCTGGTTGACCTGCTTTACTAAAAAGCCAGAGCCATATCACTGTGCTGCATCCCAGAGGACAAACATCAACAATAAAGCATTGTGTCCAAGCCAAATTGCTCATTAGCAAGTGGAGATGAACATTTTGCTCATATAATCAATATTTGGTGTGATATAAAATTCAGAATTATTTTCCCCATGCATTAATTTTCCAGCAGAAAAACACACAAGCAACAGAAACAAAGCTTTAGATGTGCTGCCCTCGAGCCACAGCAGATATTTAATGTCAATGTGTGATTTACTTGAATGGAAAAAGGCTATTTTCAACGAGAAATATTGCTAACGGCTGTGCGTTGTCCATTTGGTTTGGTTCGATATCTGCTGTTGTGAGTATGTTTGGGAGAATGTGGAAACAAAGACGTACCTCTTGAAAAATGTAGTACCAGGTCCCAGATTCTAGGTCCTTTTTCATAATGGAAACCCAAAAAGGCCGAGCCGACTCGAGCCGTTACCATGTAGTGGAAACATTAGTTTAGCATTACTTTACCTACCATCGTCCTCAGTGCCACACCCCCTGTTTGAACATGTAAAATGTTGAAAAAAATCCAAATGTTCCTGCTGGGATTCAAACATCCTAGACCATAGTGTTACTAAATGAGCCATCCGTTCACATATATTTCAGGGCGCAAATTTATGCATCCTTGTATTGAGGGGGGCATTATTACCACCCTGCCCTGAAGGGGAGGCAAGGCAATTTTAGGTTCTGTTTGTTTGTTGACAAAACTATTTTCATTCGTACCAAAATGGATTTCTAGATTATGTCCAGAATAAATGTGGTTACTTTTTGGGAAAAACAGGTCTAAGTTTACTTTTTTTTAAATTAATTGGTTTAATTGTTTTTCTTCCCATTTACTTATAAAGGGCAAAATTCCAAAAACATCAATTTTGTTTCAATTTACCTAAAACTTTGCACATATATAGAGACAACTGATATGCTGATATCAGTACACAAATAGGCATGATGACATCAGCTGGATCAATTCCAAAATAAGCTACAATACATGCAAGGGGCGGGGTTTGTTGTGCTTGGCACCAGTTGTTTGAGTTTGGGGGCGGGAGTTCTACTGCGCATGTGCCATTTATGACAAGAGTGTATGTAACTCAAAAGTAATACAGTCATGTGACACATAATTCTTAGACTGTAATATTGTAAATATCGGGGTTCTAGCTAGCGCACTTTAGTGTATTGGCCCCCGACGCTAAAATTTTGACCCGATACGTAAAATTTTCCCTCAGTACACTAAATTTCAATAGTACGTATCAGCATTTTGACTGTAATTGTTTGCCCAGATCAAACGCGGGGTCCGACATTAACGGTTGGCCAAAGCTGTCTCTATCTGTCTTATCTGTATCTATTGTGTGTGTCTCCTTGGAGGATGCATTTATAGCTGCCATTGGCTCCCTCTGTGCTGACGTGCACTCCTTCAACACCCCTACTCTAAAATAAAATCTGAGCTAGAACCCTGAATATTGTACTTTTTAATAACAGTAACAAGTAATCTGTAATGCATTACAGGTTGGAAGTTGCACAACACTGCTTACCACTGCTTGTTGAATATCTGTGCACATGGTGCAGCCACAAGTCTGAACACCAAACAGACACCTGGAGCTCACTAAAATATATTTGAGCTGCCAGTGATTTTATATGCCTGAAAAACATAGTGCTCTTGCAAATTATAACACAAACACTATGCTCCTATGTGCATACAATTTCAAAACAACTTTAATGGATAGAATAGGTAAATACTACAACAGGATACACTTTTTTTTGATGATCACACCACGGTCACAGAGCTGCAGATGTGAAAATCTGTGAACCATCTAAGCAGTTTGCCATTCATCACTAATGCTTTCAATCACTGAATGCAGCTGAAAACAATCCCCTCTGTGAAGAGTCTTGGGTAAGTGGATGCATTGTTGATTACCTGTAACCACTCATAATACAAAGGCACAGCTGTTTACTCTTGGTTCGGCCCATGGAGACATTATTCTCTCCCCAGGAAAAGAGATGGGTGATCAAAAATGAATAGAAAATGCACAGGGGCACAAAATACTGCATTCAGTCCATCAAAATTGTATTTTAGATTTTAGCACAGAAATAGCGTCTTCAAGTTGAGCTCCAGTGACTTCCATTAATAAACCGAAATGTTATTTTTATTGGAAAATGGAACACTTTCTGCTTTTATTTGCATTGTCATTTCTCTTCATTTCACCACAATAATATATATTTCCATGTAAGTTAAACAACCGGCTGTGTTACAGTGTAGCCTAAAGCCGCAGGTTAAGAATGAACTTTCCCAAAAGAGCCTATGAAAGTGTTCTTCATGGTTGTTTTGCTTGTGGAGGATTCATTTTCCCAGTGCAGTATTCAAACATGAGTAACCGTCCTCTCTGGGGAGCTGATGTTTATCCTTGGATCTCAAATTCCAACCTTCCCAAACAGGGCATGACTGACCTGGAAGAGTACAGATGCCTTCTTTATTCTGCAGCTCCAATCTCTCAGGATGGGGCTGAAGCGGCTGAAGAGATGGGAAGGAGTTTTTTTTTTTCTCTTCTTTTCTTTCAGAAGAGGTGTTGGAGATGCTGTTTGCATTTTAACACCATTCCTATTTTAGTCCTTATACTGTATCCAATGCAGTCTAATTGATTTCTTTTTCAGTATTTTGCCCCTTTAAATCAGTAGATGGCTTTGTAAATGTCTTGGCAGAATGCCTAATTTATCTCTTTTGTGTTTGGGAGCGTGTGCATGAGGTGCATTTGTGAGGGGGGGACAAAAACAAAACAAAACAACATATAGACAAAAGCAAAGAGCATTCTGTTAAAATACTTCTCTATAGTTCAATCGGCTGCTTTATTCAACCCATTTTAGATATTATAGCTGTAACTGTGAATGAAGAGTAGAATACATTCTTCAGTGATTGTCAGTGGATGTGTGGTTTATAGGCTGAAATTTGTCACTGTACTCCAGAACACAAAGATCCCCCTCAGGGAAGAGAACAAAGGGGCAGGTGCAACTTCCTTTTCTCATTCACATCTATGTAAAACTGACACTGCAAGCAACAAATATATGAGCTCTAATACGCCCAACAGGGTGCCCATTTAATCATTTGGTGCAGCAAGATAGAGCTCACATCTGAAAATGAAAATGTCTTGAATACAGATATCTAACAGCACATATCAGATGCAAATAATTTAATAGCTACAAAATACTCTGATCTAAGATATTTTGGGGTTTAAATGCACAGTATGTTCCATTTTATAACAAAAAAAAAGTCAGAGGGAGCAAAAAAAATTTTTTTCATTGTATTATATATTACATGATATTTCAGTAAACTGTTTCCATAGAAGAGTGTTTGGTCTCTGATGTGTGATTGTAGTAGTCCCGTCTCATAACATGTCATAATTCTATTAAAATACCGTACAGTTCTCACCAGATGCTTGTTTAAGTTAAATGGACACACTGGCTTTCATGGAAAACCTCCACGGTGTTGGCGCTGTAGTGTGGGTTCATCTACTGCTAGTGTCTTAAACAAAAGAAGAAGGGAACGTAGAATCATCCCGAGGCAAAGTCCTTATTCATGGTAGTGGCCACGCAGAATGGATTTCTGGGATTGAATTATACATCTGGAATTCACCAACGAGTTGTGGATCCAAAATGTCCGAATGACCTGGGCAAAGTTTAATGGACTGTGTGATGTTATTGAACTTATCGTGGCACCAGACTTGTCATGCCCCCGAGAAGTAGCTCCGACACAAAACTGAGTGGATATTGCCTGATTCTACATCAAAATGTTTCAAAAACTGCCTCATGAGAGCGGGAAAACTTTTTTTGCGATCTTTGAAAAGTTTTTTTGCGACATTTCGGTGTTTCCATTCCCAGTTTTCTATTTCGCAATGTACATTTTGCACATTTCTGCAAGTAATGGAAACCCAGTTCTACTGCTGTAGGATTATGGGACTTTTTTTGCTTCTACCACCTTTGCTGATGAAACTCTATCTGCCATGACTCAGGCAGAAATCATCTTTACAGAAGACACAATGTATTAAAGTTTTATGCGTGTTATGTAAAATGACATATTCATATTATATCATTTCACTGTAATGAAATACCCACAAGAAAATGTTAATCATCAGTTTTATTACAGAGGATATGATGCCATTGACAAGTCGCCAAATAAAACAGGGCTCTTGAATTGAATAAATCGTGTAGTTTGAGTTTTGTAAGGAAAATATGATGTAAGAAATGGTCAAGTCATTGACATGCATAACATTGGCTAAATCAATATTAGATTTTCTAACGTGCATACCTTGTAGAGTACAGATTTAATATGGGAGATTCCATCCTGTTCATGTGCTTATGCAAAGTTTGGGCTGAAAATTGGTTATTTTTTGATAGAGCTAAAAAAAACAAAAAGAAAAACAAACAATCTACAGTTATAAACCATAAAAATTATAGAAATAAATATAAGATTATAAACCATAGCACAATGCAATGTAAATAATGTGAATATGTTTTTTCTTACTGTCTTCCTGTCTCTGCTATTTATTTATATCGAAGAATTTCTGCACTTTATTACACTGCTGTAACTGTGAAATTACCCCAGAGTGGAATAAAGTATTCTATTCTATTCTATTCTATTCTATTCTATTCTATAGTTCAATAGTAGTCCTCCTTCCTATTGGACACTATTGTTGGGTCCATACTTTGATGTGGACATATTTTTGGACACTTTTGTAGTTGAAGCATAAAGGTTTACATGGAAACACAGAGCCAAGATTGGTTTTTGTGAACTTTGAAACACCAATTTATGCCTTTTAATGTCAGTTTACATTGGAAATGTCATTATTTCTTGAAAGGAAAACACATAATTCAGGCAGCAGGTGACATTTCCGTCGACAATAGGTTTTCAAGGATCCTGTTGTTTTCAAACATTTATTTTACTGTAAATCATCAACTTTTCTCCTTTGCTTTTTGTTTGGAGTTGTAACCTCTTGATTTTAATACACTCCTGGAATTTTTGTCCTCCATAAAATATTACAGAATCCTGTATTTATTCTTTGAGTTTTACTCCTCTATTCACTCTCACGGCTCATTGTTTGTGGCTGGAACAGGCAGCAGTTTTCAGCAAAATATTGAAAGTCAAAAATGATATTCTAACTTGTTAGAAATCTTTCAACCAAGGAAACCTCATGGGTTAGAAAACAAATGCATGTGCAGTGAGTCCAGATTTAAGCTAAGGCTTGGAGGTAGAACATTTTTATTGGCTTAACAAAGTCCAGTATCCACTTTTATAATAGATTCTTAGGAGACATACCCTTTAAGATGTGGGTCCACAGTACATACCAGATCTTTATTACCAGGGTAACAGATGATTGGTGATGATGATGATGATGATGATGGTTTCTTTAGTTTACTTTAAGTCGACAACCTGTCAAACTAAAACAGCAGTGCAGAGGGTGGTACAGTAAATTATTATCTGGGATTATGTTTCTCGACTAGTACGCTTCATGTAAAGCTCTGTTACTCTGTTACCACAGCAGGGAAAAGCTGAGTTCTGCAATGAGTCACAAATGACTGAAACAGATGCTGCCAAATTGCTTGGCATCTATTTTATTCAATACAAGTTGAGTTTGGAACAACATTTTATAGCAGCAATAACCTGCATTATCTTTTTTTTCTGTTGAACATGTTCAGATGGTTATGTGCTTGAGACAAATGGTTTTAGTGAAAAAGATACAAACAGTGTATCTCAGGCAGTACTAACACATGAAGACCCAGTGCTACTTTTGTGCCAGTTTCTATATGACTTTTTCGGAATGTTTCGGAAGTGATTTAAAACCATGTAGTATAATATTACCCTTTTTCTTTTGTCTTGTTTCGGTGAAAATCAGGTATTTTCCCATATTTAATTCACTGATCATGTAGATATTGATAAAAGCTCAGAATGAAGTTAAAGATTAGAAGCACAAAAAAAGGTTACTTTTTCAGTAAAATCTATCATTAATTGATCATAAACCCAATGTCTCCATTCACTGTCATTGATCCAACTCCACGGGTTTTACTGGTGAATCAATGTTGTAGAAGATGACAGTGTTTCTATGGTAAATACGGAGCCTCTGAACGTTCAAATGGGTCATATCTGATGACCAAGAAAAGAAGATAAACTGTATTTTACACCAATTATTCATATGTGTTGATAGGATTAGTGGATGGACAGGTATTAAACAGTTTAGATCAGTAGATGAATTCGGTCACCAGTGGTTGTTTGGGTCTTTACGGGTTAAAGTAAAAAATAGGCTGCGTTGCCAGACAGATATTAGATGGATCAGACAAAGGCCTGGTTTGACTTGACTTTCTCCTACAACACAGCTGGTTGCCCGTGAAAAGACCAATGACCAATGAGTCATTTAATAAAAACCTTGTGATTACGATGGCCATCAATTATTGATGGCTTGCGGTGCTTGCTTTGTCTAGATCAATGCTAATGTTGCTCTGGCTGGTCAACAGTGCTTCTAAGAAGTAGTTGCGTGACCTGCAGTGGCTGGCTGTTGTTTTGTTTGAGCAGCAGCAGGTGGCTTGCGTCCTTGGGTTTTTGTTGCTTGTGAACTTGAGCCTTTTTGGCACATCAGCAGATTCCCAAGAGACTCCAGTGATCAGGTTCAGCTTTCTGTGTTTAGACCTAGCAGCATCATGAAGTGGGGTGGGGTGTGTGTGTGTGTGTGTGTGTGTGTGTGTGTGTATCTGTGACCAAAACTTCACAGCACACACTGCTCCAGGCAACACTAGAAAAACACAACATTCATGCTGTGTTTACACTTTTAGATTGTACAGTCATGACATGTTTATGAATAATTTAATTGTTGTAATGTCATATTTATACTGCATCAAGAATGTCCAGAAATATAGATACTCACTTGTATTAGCTAAGTAATAAAAATTTCAGATTTTTTTTTTTTTTTACACATTTCATTAGGATTCTGAAGTCAGTTTACTCTATTACCTTGCGCTGAGAAGATGAATAGGGTATTGTTTTCATTCATGGCATCATGATTGTGAGTCTGTGTATGGGTGGATATTAGAAGGGTAACACACCAATAGACAGATCAGTGTGTTACAAATATGGTACATATCTTGACTTCATTTAGCTTAAACAGAGTACACACATAAAGATAATCAGGCTATTTTTATCCTGATTTTAGCCCCTTCCCGACCAAGGATGCAAACTCCAGATTATCTTATGTCTTACATGATAAGATCTTATATCATTTAAGATTATCCTATGGTCTGAGGTGTGTTAAGAGTGAATTTGTCCCGATAATTGGCTCCAAAACAGGTCGGGGCCAACAATTAATTTAATAAATATTAAACCTGTTTAATTATGACCAAAAATCTACAGGTATCTGGAGAAAGATGACGACTCCTGGGTCATGACTCATAAAACGAGGAAGTCAATAAAAACAAGCATGGGCGACCTGAAACGTAAAGTTCGCTGGACCTCAGAAATGTGCGATTTTTCCGCCAAAAATAGTCTGAAGAATACCATCATTCAGTCTTTTCCTATGACCTCTTCCATGTTGCATGTCGTGTTTTCGGGTTGTTGTTATGTTTGGAGGGCTAGATTCTAAATGGGTGCTGGGACAGAATCATTATGTGTGCGTGCGTGCGTGCTCTGTTGAGATTATCAGAGCGTACCACACACAGTACCATCAAAACTGTTCAATGCCTGATTTTTTTTTTATCTTCATGTGTGGGGTTTGTAACAGATCCAAAAATCTCTTCAGATTTACAAAATCCTTATGTGTGTGTATCTGTTTTAAGAATGAACATTTGGACTTGTGAAGTTAATCTATTCATGTAAACACAGTCTCATATAACTAATTTAATTGAATTTCTTAAATAGATATGGAAAACTCAACAAACTCGACTCTATCTTTATATTTGTTTATAGTTTCCTTGTTACACATCCGAATGCTGATCTGAATTAAATCAATATGTCGGTATACTGTATGTAAGTATTGCATATTTTTGTGCATTTACATCAAATTTGTGTTGAAGTCTGTGTTGTGCTTGGACTTTTTTGTTGTTTGACATTAGATGAATTTATCTCAAAGCAAACAATCCAAAGCCTTTGGATTTTCTGACCTCAATTCTTAACAAAGAAATCAATATTTTTTATCATGTATGTAGGTAGTCAGGTTGTTAGCTTAGCAGATGGCTAATGTCAACAAATGATGTGATACTCCAACTTCACTGTAGTAACATAGTCGGGATATTACGCCAATGTGACTATATTTGGACAAAAGGGGTGGGGCTTCAGGATCATGAGGGGTCAGAAGTGAGGTAATTATAAGTTTATTAACAGAGAAAAACTTTAAGATGCATCATCAGTTCATTTATCAGAGGTTGAAAATGAATCAGATGAAACCAGAATGAACTGACTTACTATATTTAAGGATAATTCCAATGTAAGTCCATACAAGTCGCAGCTTTTTGGAGCCAACACACATGGACTATAAAGTTTATTACAACATCTGGACTTTATTTTAGAGTCAGGGTCCTTGCCTCGAAAATCCATCCATAGTTTTAACCGATCAGTTCAGTCTTATTCTTGAACTTTCCTCCGATACAGATCATCTTACCTGGTGTTAAAAAGAAAAAAAGGAGTTTGAAGGATTGTGTTCAAGTGGATTTATGACTGGAACATTGCTTAGAGTTAGATATTGGTTAGAGGGGTTTACATAATCTTTTGAATAATCTTTCATTTACGCAGAACTTTTCAAACATGTTGCCCCAAAGTGTTTCACACAGAAAACCTAATAATCTATCTGACCTGATCTATGATATGTACAAATGGCAAAACAAAACAAAACAATGCAACAATGAAAATGGCTTTTAAGAAAATAAAAGCAGATATATCACCCATATTCTCCTGCAAGTTTTTTTCTTTTCTTTTTTCTTCAGGTTTTCTCCTTTCAGTCCAGCTATGGTGAGCGCCTGAGCGCAGCCATGACAGAAGAGTTCAGATACGGTATGATGAAGGATGGCTAGCTGGCCTGATAGCACTGTACAGCTCAGGGCTCCGTGACAAAGTTCAAATTATTTTCAGGTTGCTGAGAAGTTCTACACCCCTTATCAATAAATCCTGCCAGTCGCAGCAGCAGTTTGTTATGACACATGTATTTTTTCACTTGACAAGCAGAACTACCTCTCAATTACAACAAGCATGCATGTTATGAGCCTGCCAGCACCCAGCCATGACAGCTGCTGTTAAAATGCAAACATCTGCTCATTCACGAGTTATTTTTGAACCTTTCAAACTAGGGCAGGTAGTTTAATTATAGGTTTGGAAAGGAAATTTCAACTGAAATTCTGCACCAAAGCCTAGGCACTTCACCTCCCACTCTATATTTTTATCCATACAATAGAGGTTTCTCAGCACAGGACAAACCTCTGCTTCTATATGTGTCATTGTGTAGCTGTTACAAAGACACAGTCTCTCTATTATGACTCAGTGTTGAAGGGTCCCAAAGGAGAATGTGGCTGGGTTACTTCCTGTGACTCAGAGGAAAACGTTGTTTCCTCACCTTAAATGCTATTAATTTATGTATCATAATGTCAGGTACTTTTTTTTTTTTTTAATTGACAAACGATTTGACATATTGATGTCAGTACTCCTATTCATCAGACTTCATAATGTTCTTTAAAGCAGCATAAGCAACATGGTAATACAGTACGCTGCACTGAATAATAACAGATTTAAGGTGTTGTGGTGTCCAATTAATAATTTGTAGTGTCAGAAGCATTAAAATCACTCTAAAACCTTTGCAGTTCTTACATTTTATTCTTTTTTTCTTAATATACTTTTGTTAATTTCCCACATTTGACTGTTTTGATGAGATGTCAGCTCGGATTATTATATGCTATTAGTTAGTACATCAGTGAACACTATAGACCACTTAGCAATGTAAAAACACAATTTTCTCCTCATAGACATTTAAAGCAGCGTGTGACTTTCTTCAAATTTTTTTTTTTAATTGAAAAAACCCTAATATCCTAATTATCACTAGTGCAGTGTTTCCCAATCAGTGTGCCATGGCACATTAGTGTGCCGTGAGAAGTCATCGGGTGTGCCGTGGGAAATTTTCCAATTTCACCTGATTGGTTCTGTAAACCCACAGAGGGATACAGATCCATAAACTGCAACAATGATCACAACAGTCTGCTGCTTCTGTTTGCAAAATAAAAATAAAAGTGAACTGGTTCTGATGTGGTGGTTCTGTTGATAAAG
>JAPSES010000001.1:20655694-20666843 GCA_029822895.1 Maxillicosta whitleyi
ATTGACCCCAATGTTAACGAAAATTTCAAAGTGATCCAGAATCCAGGATTTCTTCTGGATCACCCCCAAAAATTAATGGGTTCTTCCCAGCCCCATGCCCTACCCCTCCACCAAATTTGATGGAAATCAGGTCTGTAGTTTTTGTGTAATCCTGCTAACAAACAAACAAACCAACAGACGCGGGTGAAAACATAACCTCCTTGGCGGAGGTAAAACTACTCAGTAAAACATACATAAGTGCAGTAGTGAAGTGTTATTTCTTAGTTACTGTATCACACTGTTGCCTGCACCGGTGTCTGTTTGTATGATTAAATATCGATTTAATTTGACGTTAAATCTAGTGTCAGACACAATTTTTAGCTGCAGCCTTTGTTCTTGTTCTTTCCCGTTGGGGTGGATTCCTGTATTTCAGATGTTTTTCACTCTGTGCTGCAACTGGACACACTGGTCTGCCTCGAGGTATGGTCAAATGTCAGAGAGAATCTGATTTACAGTATATTCTCAGACCAGTGGGGGTGAAGAATTATTGTTAGAGTGAAAGCTGAAAATGGACAATCTTTATTGATGTCCAAAAGAGAATAAAAGGATGGTCGCTCACATTATTTGACTATGCTGCAACAGACACACACACGCTGACTTTTTATGCGAGGAGGTATGATAAATGAGCTCTTTATTCCTTGTTGCTAGGTTTGCTTTCCAGTTAGCAGCCGGTCGACTTTTGACTGTTTCTCCAGTAAAAATCTTCAAGTTAGCAAATACACTTGCTATGTTCAGCACTACACCAGCAGATGCTGTTAATTATGTTCTTTCACAGTTTATTTACAGCCTATTTTTTTAGTAACAAGAATTTGTTCTGTTATAAAATTGCATAAATATAGCACTTTTGAGTGTGTTAGACAGAGAAGAGAGATCTTAATACAACATCATTAAAAACATAATGTTGCTTTTGGCTGCTATCTGACTGTTGTCTGTCTGAAAGACTGCTGGCTCAATAACATCTCAGAGGGCTGTAGTTAATATTCCACAGCAGTGCCAGCTTTAATAGCTCCGGCATTTATGAAACAATACCATCATACAGGGAAATGCACTTCTGATCATACTGTATTTTTGAGGAGTGTAACACTGTTAATTGGTCTCTGAGCAATTGGAATGGTATTTAAGACAATTTAATGACTGTCTGCAATAGTATTTCTTAGCCTTTTCTTGACAGTGACCTCATTTTTTAGGTCTCGAAGGACTCAAAACTCCACTTGTTAAGTTGTCGTGTGAATTTCAGTGTGTCATAATTTGGTAATCTGATTTTTAAGCACACAGGAAATACACAGGCTTATGGTGCTGGTTCAACTCACAGTGGATCAGCCCTAGATATTTCCTGTATTGTACGTGTTCTACAGTGACATATTAACTGTCATTATGTCACACTGTCACACACAATTATATACGAGTATTTGGGGCCAGTGCACCATCAGCACAACACACACACAGTTATTTTAGTTTTAACAAATGCTCCTCTGACATGTTATTGGAAAAAAAAAAAAAAAATTCAGTTCATATCAATTACAAGGCTGCTGCTTTATTGTTTTGTTTTATTATTAAACTATAATCACTATGGTGTTATTGTTAAAGTAACAGGATGAGCATCACATGCAACAGCTTTTCTTTTCTTTCTAACTTAATTCAATAGAAGTTGAGGATTTGACTTGCAGTTTCCAACAATTTCCAGACTCAAATATTTGCAAAATGCCTCAGTGTACACATCTAAAAGGCCAAGGCTGAATATAGAATGAACAGCTCAAATTGGGACCAGTTTGCTTTATGTTCTTAAATCAAAACTTGGGTGTCTGAATGTTGCACGCAAACACTTGAGTGTTCGCCGAGGATCAAAAATAGTGCAAAGCACATCAAGGCTACTTCTTCAAACAAATAACACATCAAATAGGTTCAGTTTTGTAATCAAGCACTAGCATCCTTCACATTTTCCCTGACTTTTCAAGGCTCTGTGTGCACACACCTGGACTGGAGGTAAAATGCAGATGAAGACTCTGCATGGCTTCGTGTTTGATCCCGCCCACTCAGAGAAGACGTACAGTTTCGGTGAGGATAAACGTCTTAAATTCTCTTTTCTGTGATATAGTTATACATTTCATGTTCATTACATCATTACTCTTAACAAATTTGACTGCCGCTGGCATTCTTCACTGCTTTACATCTTGCACATCCATAAATATGATCAGCCATTTAGTAGAATGGTTTTTTCATGCAAAATTGATGCCAGTGCAAACATTAGCTTTCATCTGCTATTTAGCGACTGCTGAGGCATTTTGTTTAACAAATTAGAAAGGAAAACTAGGTCCATATTTCAATATCACCAAGCTGGTTTTTTTTTCTTTAATGTGTTTTGTTTTTTTACAATGACCTAGTTTTATTTTCTTTAACACAGCAGATGGAGTGAACCTCAGCAACAATTAATTAACAGGAATTAATAGCATTAAATAGAACAAAAATGTCTAGGAACTCATTAGTGTGGTATAGATAACATTCCCTCTGAGAGTCAACCAATTGAACTTTGAAGCTAAACTATAGAATACAATGACAGATTGAAGAAAACTGTCGCATTTTAGTTTAATTGAACAAGCAGAGGAGAATTTCCACTGACTGAAAATAATCAGTCATTGTAAAGTGCCCTTTATCTATTTTTTCACTTTTAACCTTACTGTTTGACAGCTGATGGATCCGGCTCTCCAGGATTGGTTGTTGCCCTCACTAATTGCATTTTACCACAAGAGGTTCTTTATCATTACAGCTACACTTACACTACATTAACTCATGTAGCTATAAATTTGAGTTTAATGACTGCAAGTTCATTCTTACATCCTTTGTTGCATTATGCAAAACACTTTCTTGTGTGTGTGTGTGTGTGTGTGTGTGTGTGTTTTAAAGGTCCAGTGTGTAACAATTAACTGAAACGAACTACAGAAATGTAATACACTTCATAATTATGTTGTCATTAGTGTATAATCACACAATGTGTTTTCACAAAGCTTAGAATAAGCCACTTCTTTGTACAGATGAAGTGGGTCCCACCAGTGGGTCCCACCATGTTGCACTGTCATGTTTCTGCACATGCTCAGTCTGCAGACTTCACCTTACTTTAGCATGGCATTCATTTTGAGGTACATTATCATTAGCTGCTGGTTTGCATATGGTCTAAGCTCTTAAACCTGGGTAGGGTAGGTATGTTTAAGAGGCTATGTGTTTCATCTGTGTTGCCATGGTAATGCTACACAACACTTGTAGCAACATACGCATGCTAACAATAAGATAACAGTCTGAGAGTCATTAATAATTTCAATAAAAAAGGTAAATATGGCCAATGTTGCTAAGCTAACACTACGCAGTTCTAACAGTAAAAGTATTATATCTGTTTTTTCTGATCATAGTGTGACTTTATGTAAAACGTACACTATCGGGTAATCTACTGTTATGTGCTACACTGAAATGATTACAATTACAAACAAATGACTCAGTATTTAATATCCCTCTTTCAAAAAATAAAACAGCAACAATAAGAACAGTTAAGATCTACACACTGACCACCATAGAGGACAGATAAATCTGCAATTTCACAGCAAAGTGTTGCTAGACATCACACATTGAAAATGTAATGTTTACTGTTTAATTAAATCTGAAGAATGTAAAGCTGTTTTTGTGCAGGGGGATGGTGTTAAATGCTTTCTGTTGTTGTTTTTCTGCCTTTTTGTTTTCCCAGTTAAGGTGTGTGAAGTGCAACTGGGGTGATTTAAGCTGGTTCTGAATCAATCTCATTTCTAACTGTGAGCAACAGCCTTTGCTTTGTTGTGAAAAGTTGCAATACTTGGTTTGTGGATGGGAATAATGCCAGGATGTCATTGTGGACTGAACACCTTATATCTCACTATCCTATTATTATGTGTCGTTTCAACACAATTGCTGTTACTAAACACGTCCAGTTTTAGTCCTGGAAAGGCTGCTGAGGAATATCCCTCCTGGCCTCCGGCGTACCTAAAGAACGAGCGTTTTCGCTCCACTTTATTTTTGAATGTTTGACAAGACCTGTCTCCCCCTGTTAGCGTCTTATGTCAAGGTTAGCAGTTCTTCCAGCGCAGTATCAGGTCAAACTGAGGAGTCTGGCAGGACAGTAAGCTCTTACAACGCATGCGATATCAACTTGCACCTACAGGTTTGATTTCAGTTTTTATTCTGGTGAAAATCAGCCTGCAAATGAGATGATGGTGATACAAGGAGCGTAGCAAAATAAGATGTCTAATGAACTGGTGTCATTTGTTATTGAATAAAAATGAAATAAAATAAGCAAATATCCTATGTCAGCGTACACAGTGTTGCTATTTTTTCATTGTATGTGTTTTTCTTTGTGGTAAGTCATGCTCTTTATTGGTGTTGCTGTAAATAGATTTATATATTATTAATAGCAGACAAGAACCTACAATGATCCCTGTTAATAGAGACATTCAGACCAGGAGCAGCTGGACATGGTTGGCTTGTGTTGTGATTTCGGTCTTAGCAGCTGATCTCTAGTGGGATTTAACGTGAAGAATAGCATGAAATAAATAGCACCACAGTGTTCCGTCGTTCAGCGCCGTGTACTGGTTTCCATGTTACACGCTTTATAATAAAAGCTGCAATGAATACATTGGACTCTAAAGACAAATCTGCTTTTTTGACAAGCATGATCCCGCTTTGTTTAAGGCTAAGATTTGCCCGTATAAATGATTACATTTAAAACAACCCACAGATTGGAAGGAGAATGCTAATAATTGGATGAAAATGTATAAATTCAGTGTCAGTCTATTGAATCCCATTAAAATGTATGGTGACAAATAACCCAAGAGACAATTTTCTTCTAAAGAAATAGGTCACAGATTCAATTACAGTCACTGAAGCATGGACTCAATCTATCATGCCAAATTAAGTGCATTTTAGCAACCTACTTTTCTGTGAGAATTTTATAGACACATTCAGTGAAGTGGAGAGATTCTGCTGAAACAAAATTATATCAGCTTTGATTTTTTTTTATAATTCGTGTTGGTTTTAAAGACTAAAAACATTGGAAAATAATTTTCTCCCCTTAGAAAGCTGTAACGGAGTTTATCTGTGTGCAAAGGCGAGCTTTTGGCTTTTTCTGATCCTGTTTGTTGCAAAGGAGTAGTGAGGGCCGTTCACTTCTATCCTACTGTATTATATTTGCAGCAGGTCTTAAAGGACATTTGTGGACATTGTATACTAGTACATACAGTAATGTTAGAAGTAACTAGTGGTGTTATCAGTAGTGTTTTACAACTGTGTTTTGGACAATGAAATGACATTCATAGGCAACTAGATTGTAACTGAAAATATTTTTTGTTATAAACTTTTGATGTATTTTGTTAAATCAGTGTGAAACACAAACAGTGTTGTCTCTGAACAAACCATATCTTTAGTTTTTTCAGCAACTTATGATATTTCCATATTTATTCATTTGACTCAGGTTGAGGAACGATGTCAGGGCTTAGTTTAACACAGAAAAAGGCTACAGAAATATACAGTGATCCATAAGGGCCAAACACATCACAATGGCCCAATGTGTCTCAGTCAGAGAAAACAGCTGCTAGCACAAAAACGATGCAAATTCACAAACTCAAACACAACTTAAACAAGGTACACTGCAAATATTTGGTCCTTACTAAGATAAAAATAAGCTTAGATTTAGAAATGTTTGATAATTATTCTTGTTTTAAGAGGTAATTTCTTATTTTAAGTGTTTGTACATCTGTGGGCATGTTTATTTCCAGATTCAACAACGTTAATTACCTCTGCCAAGGAGGTTATGTTTTTTGCCAGAGTTTATTTGTTTGTTGGTTTGTGTACAACATAACTTGAAAAGTTATGGATGGATTTTAATGAAATTTTCAGGATAGGTTGGTAACGGCGAGATCTGGAAGTGATTACTTTTTGGAGATGATCCGGATCACCGTCTGGATCCAGGAATTTTTTAATGGATTCTCTATTAGTTATTATTGATGCTGTTGTAGTACTAACAAATGTCCACCAGATGGCAGTGGAACTCCTGTTTTCTCATATAGTGTCTTCAAATATGTGACCTGAACTGTGCTGCTTGGCGGAGGTTTGCGCTCTCCGAGTGCTTTTCTAGTTCAAGAATCTTGTCAAGTGAAATTATCTTGCTGCATGGACAGACAATTTCACTTGTTTTTAGAACCATTTTCCTCAGATTTAGTGTTTTTATCTTGTTTTAGACACCCCTTTTTTGCAGTGTACAAAAAGAGGAAATTGGTGCAAATGAAAAAATACATTGCAAGAAACAAACAAATACATAATCATCAAATGTTCTGCAAATAAAAAAAGACGGAAACCAAAAAAACACCTGCAAACGAAAAATGCTCCGAACCTGCAGCCAGCTAGTGTTTATAGACAATAGACTAATGTCAAACATAATCAAATAAAAGTCACATGGCCACGTTATGTCATAACTTCTATTTGTTCCCACTGTAGTTTGAAACCCTGTCAGTCAGCCATTCTCCGTCTCTTTCTCCATCCTCTGTGTCTCTGCGTTGAACTGTTCCGCTGACAGTGCCCCCTATAGGTTTGGAGTACTTCCATTGTAGTGACTGCGTGCTAACTTTTAATAAACTTCTTCCTTTTAACGAACTTCTTAATGAGCTTCTTCCTCTACAAATTGAAACTAAAATAAAATGTTATAAAAGTTAAAATAAATAAAATATATTTCTCCTTTTTTCAAGTGCAAACAATATGTGCAAAGCAAAAAGTTCTTCTCTGTCAATACAAACTGCAAATAGTGCAAACAGAGCCTGACTATGTCACTGACAACTACACATCCATGTTCTTTTTTTTAAGAATATTAGCATGTCCACATTCTCTAAAATGCGTTGGTGATGGGATGATGTATTTGGGTTCTAGTGTGTGGAGGAGTCGCCAAAATCCTTCATTTTCTACCACAGAAAATGGCCTCATATGTGCTGCAATGAAAACACGTATGTCTCTAGTTATCAGAGCTGCCAACTCACGCGCTTTCACTGTGTGACACTATGGCACATCCATTTCTTACGCTTAAAAAAATCCTATTTGTGCACAAACGTTTGGTCTGCGTTCATTCCTCTGTAAACTCCGCGACGATAGATGGCGCTGAGAAGCACCATGGTAACCCACCCTAGTATTACCTGCATTTCCTACCCCCATTCTGTCCCATGAACGCCGCACGGATGGGCGGGCCCTTAGCAACGGAGTGTGCAAACGCGTCCGTCATGTTTGGAATGGAGCCGCTGCCCGGCAGACCAATGCAGTGAATGTTCATAACTTTAAGAAATCGCCTTTCTACAAAGTTAAAGACGTTGCCTGTTATCCTCCTCTTTACAGACGCTGGATCACCATTTGAAAGTGGCGGGGGCGTCGTTAATAGTAATAGCTGCTACCTGTGTTTTCCGCCATCATTCTGGCTGCTTGCTGGACAACTCTCGCAAGACAGAATTTTGACGCGACGAGAAATCTCGCCAAATTACATCTCGCGAGATCTCGTCACACGAGATCTCGTTACACCCTGATACCAAATGAGAGAAAGTAGGGCCAAGTGATTACGAGGTGTGAGTCCTCCATGGTGCCCCTGCAAACTTGTACTTTCATTTTGACCAAAACCGGACACGAACTGGGCTCACAGGACACTGTCGGGGGTAAGTCAGTGTGAATGTACTACACTGATGACATGTCATACAGATTTATGACAAAAATTCCGAACTATCCCTTTAAACCATAATCTGTTTTCCAACCTTTATTGCCTAAACCTAAACACCTACAGGAGTTCTTCATTTTGTGTATTCACCATGCACCACACCTACATCCCGAAAAAGCAAAAGACATTACATTTACTCACAGTAAAATGAAAGCACAGATTATGTTTGCATCAAAGTGTAATGCGGGCGGTGTTACATCCAGAACAAAACGCAGGTGCATTTGAAATGAACATAATTTCAATGAAACAGGTTTGGGGTTTTGTGATATCGGTTAAGCTCCTCCTTTCCTTTTACCAGGAGAAAATGAAAGACAACAGAATTATATTTATTATGCAACAGGCTTCATTCATTTTAAACAACCAGGAGATTGTTGTTGTGTTAAATATGGAACCTTTTAAATGAAGAAATTGTAAAATGAAACTGGATGTAGTTCAGAGTTGGCTGGTGCTAAACAACACTGCAGTGTGCAAGAGAAAATTCTGGTGCCGCTGTAAGTGTGTATGTCATAAGCTTTATATTTTAATGTTTGGCTTTGTTCCACTCTTGAAATGTCATCTTACTTTTTTACTCCCAGGTAAGATTCCTGTAAACTGTCCGCTCACCCACAGGGGAGTTACTGTACTGGAGCCATGTAGCTCCAAAACTAAGTGGTGGTTTGCATTGTACCCTGTTAACTGATATATTTAACTATATTTAACCTTTCTTAAGTGATTTATCACAATTTATTCTAATATTATTTTCTGTGTTTTGTGTTTTGTCAGTGAAAATCAAGCATTTTCCTACATTTAATTTACTCATAATATAGATGTTCATAAAAGCTCAGAGTAAAGTTGAGGGTTATTGAGTCAAAAACATTTAAGGAAAAGTGACTTTTTCAGCAAAATCTATCATCAACTGAACCTAGTGTCATTGATCCAACTCCATGGGTTTTACTGGTGAATCAATGTTATAGACGATGACGGTGTTTCTACAGTAACTACTCAGAACGTCCAATTGGTTCATATCTGATGACCATGAAAAGATGAAGAACTGTATTTTACAACAATTATTTACATGTATTGATAGGATTAATGGATCAACAGATATTAAAAAAAGTTCACATCAGCAGATGGTTTTGGTCGACAGTGGATGTTTGGGTCTTTGTGGGTTAAAATCCTGTTTTAATAGCCATTCTCTGAGTGATTTTGGTGTCATTATGAACCAGCTACCACTGATTTATATTGTTTTATTTTTAATGTGTGCATAAGCTTTGCTATTGTATATGGTTAGGTTTTTTTTATGTTTGATTTCTTTTTAGTAATTTATGTATTTATAGGTTGTTTTTACCATATTTAATGAAAAAAACTAAATGGTACACATTACATTTGGTTGTTAAGTCCCACAATAGTACAGTGAGTATATAGATGTAATATGTACCTCACTGCTAGAGTGAACTGTAACACAGTTTGGACAAAAAGAGATGCTCTTACTTTAACTAATGCTGGTAAATGTTTTAAGCATTTTCACATTAATATTTCTGATTAAATAAAGAAATAAAGCAGAATACAATATTATAATTATGCGAATGAAAGTTATGATAATTCTGAGTTTTCTGTCAGAAATGAATTTGCCAAAACTGTCTGATTACTGTTCTTCGTTCTAAAAGCAACGTACCTTTCTTAAAATGACAAACCCATTATCTTGACAATGTTAACAGAGATGGGGTGAAAGGGGTGAAGGATTGCATAGTGTGCATAACTATCAAAACTTAACTCAGCGTGTGGAATCAATGAAACTATTAACAAAGAATGACAAAATTAAAATAAGATGATAATCCGAATTGTGTCATTAAAAAACAGTCCCAGCCTATTTTTGTAAAAAAATGTCCCATTAGCATCTAAAAAGTGGCATTGATTTTGTAAGAACTGAGCAGTGACAACTGGTTGCAGATTGGATGGCATTCAGAATTGCTCTCAACTTTATTTAATTTGGATTTTTTTTTTTTTTAAGTGTTGTTTGGTTTCCCTATTGGTAGGATTATTAGAAAAATAAAATTAGCTAAATAAAAAGAAAGAATCGCTGAAAACACTGCAACAAAAGTGTGGATTATTGAACCTGCAACTTTACAAAATGACTTGGAAGTACACAGAGTTTTCCCTTCAATAGAAAATCATAGTTTTTGTTCTTTTATGAGAAGTTCTCTTTAGTGTGTCTTAAGGCCATGTCCACATAAAACCACATCTTTTCCTATCTGATCATTTTTTTGTCGTTTTTGCTCCATAAACACAGAGTTCTTTCAGGAAATATCTGCATTTAATAATAATAATAATAATAATAATAATAATAATAATAATAATAATAATAATAATAATAATAATAATAATAATAATAATCTGAAGCAATATGAACCTGACATGTCTTAAGAGAAGTGCAATTTTAAACACATTAATATCTTTTATCGAATGTTTTATGTCTTTGTAAATCTACTGTGATCTGTAATTTACGTACCTGTGTAAATGATAAACCGAAGCATAATATTGTTAAAATTACTATTATTTTGTTCAGTTTGTCCATATTATTCACATTGTTTTAAAGCATAGTTTATAGATGAAAACATTTTCATGACATAGGCTAATTTTACTTTTTTCATTCTAAAACAAAGAGAAAAGTTTGGACTTGACATTTTTTATATATTATTCTGTTATTATTTTACTGGTCCGGCCCACTTTAGCTGAATGTGGAACTGAACTAAAATGAGTTTGACGCCCCTGGGTTAGAACGTTCTGCCCCTGCTTGTACTGTACTTTTCTTGGTATAGTTTGATGTTCTCCCTGTGCAGGTTCCCCCCTGTATCCTGTGGTTTCTACCACTATCAACAAATACATACCAGATTAATTTCTTGTCAGTACTCGACCACAGCACTGGCATAGATCTGGAGTTGGTTCCAGGGCAGTTCACTATAAGATTCATTTAGTGTTTATTTATAAAGAAACAAGTATGTAACATCGATAACTCCTATAGACCAGTGGTTCTCAAATCCAGTCCTGAAGTACCCCTACCCTGCATGTTTTAGATATTTCCCTCTTCCATCACACCTGGAACCCATTACATCGTTATCAGGCTTCTGTAGAGCTTAATGATGAGCTGATCATTAATTAAAGAACCAGGTGTGCTGGAAGAGGGACATATCTAAAACTTGCAGGATAAGGGTACTGGAGGACCGGATTTAAGAACCACTGCTACAGACCAACGGATTCATAGTCTCGGCTAATTTGCAATGCTAGTCTAAGGGCGTTTAAAGGTCAACTTCTATCATTATTTCATTCCTACTGCTGTGTCACCACTATGGTTGAATGCATTGTGTGTCATTT
>JAPSES010000001.1:20685939-20699003 GCA_029822895.1 Maxillicosta whitleyi
TAAAACATGCAAAGTCAGATGCCGTTTCAGAAACTTGATAAACTAATTGTTTGTTGCATGTGAAATATCGATACTGGCGCCTCCGTATCGATATGCGTATCGTGACGAGCCCCGTGATGATGTATCCCCGTATCGATATTTTGAAAACACCCCTACAGTAGACCTGCAATGACTAGCCTAAATAATTAGTTATCACCTCCTAAGCAGGGATGTGAGAAAATATCGATTCTGCAATATTTCACATCATGATACTGTATCGATATTAAAAAGTAGTGTATGGATATTTTTAGGTATTTATTCAAATGCAGATATGGCGGCGGTTAATGTTTGTTTTTTGTTAGTTTCTTGTTAGTTAGTAAATGTTAGTTCCTTTCTTGGGATTGCACAAAAATAATGTCAAGATGTTAATTATGAACTAATAGAATATAAACATTTGAGCAAGATTTTAAACCCTAACTACTGTAAAATAACCAACAAAAAAAATGGCCTTTTTAACAGTATCGTGATATATCGTATCGTGATCCTAGAATTGTTATTTTTATCGTATTGCCAGATTCTTGCACACCCCTACTCTTAAGTTAAGCCTCGAAGACCAATTATGAAACAGTTGTTAAACATTATCAGTTCTTAATTTTTGTTTTAGTAACAACCTATAATAAACTTCCTATTTACTCTGAGCCTAAAACATCTGCATGATTAGTAAATTAAATATAGATATATATACCTGATTGATAAAGTGAAACTTTTGGGAACACTTGGGAAACTTTAAATATAGAGAAAAATCTATGTGTGTGTGTGTGTGTGTGTGTGTGTGTTAGGACAGGTAAAAAAAATTCAGACACTGATTTTTTCAATTGGGATAATAAAGTAAATTAACTTTAACTTTAGAAATAGTTCGAGGTCTTTTTAAGGTAAACTATCAGCTATTTGAACCATTGATAATTGGTCATTTTTAGAAGAAAAGTCAACATTTTCTCATTCCAGTTTTCTAGTTTCTTTACTTCTTTGTGCGATGTGACAGAATAAATAAACATCTTGGGGGACTAAAATTGGACTAAAACATCTTATTTTATTTTGACTTTTACTACTATGCTATTTTTACATTCATATACTTTTTGTATTCTTGCTATTGTGGATTTTATGTAAGTTTCCCCTGTGTGGATAAAGTATTTTCAATTCTATTTTACTACTAATGACAAATATATCTATATATTTGTCTTAACACATACTGCTCTATTAAGCACGCATAATGGGTCCATTATTCATTCACTCACACATTCACTCTCTGGTAGTGGTATAGTACATATGTAGCCACAGCTGGGGCAGACTGACAGAGCTGCCCATCTATGACCACCACCAAACATTCACACACATTCATTCACCAGTGACAGTAGTAGTACTGCAGGAGAGGTGGGTCAAGTGTCTCACCCAATACACAATGGAACATGACGAGGACAGAGCAGGATTCAAACTGCCAACCCTTCAGTTATTGGAAGACTCACTCTGACTCCTGAGCCAATACTACTACTACTACTACTATCCTATTACTACTACTACTACAACTACTACTACTTTCCTACTACAACTACTACTACTACTACTGCTACTAGTACTATAATACTACTATTACAACTACAACTATTACTACAACTACTACTACTATCCTACTACTACTAGGCTACCACCACTACTGCTACTACCACTTTCATCCTACTACTACTACTATCTTACTATTATCTTACTACTACTACCACTACTACCCTACTACTACTAGGCATACTATCTTAAACTACTATCTTACTACTACCACTACTATCCTACTACTGCTACTACTATACCACTGCTATCCTACTACTACTACTATCTTACTATTATCTTACTACTACCACTACTATCCTACTACTACTACTATCTTAAACTACTATCTTACTACTACTACCACTACTATCCTACTACTGCTACTACTACTACCACTGCTATCCTACTACTACTACTATCTTACTACTATTTTACTACTACTACCACTATTATCCTACTACTACTAGGCCTACTATCTTAAACTACTATCTTACTACTACCACTACTATCCTACTACTGCTACTACTATACTACTGCTATCCTACTACTACTACTATCTTACTATTATCTTACTACTACTACCACTACTATCCTACTACTACTACTATCTTACTACTATTTTACTACTACTACCACTATTATCCTATTACTACTACGATCCTACTATTACTGCTACCACTATTATCCTATTACTACTACGATCCTACTATTACTACTACCACTATTATCCTATTACTACTACGATCCTACTATTACTACTACTACTATTACTACTACCACCACTACTATGCTACCACCAAGTGTTTCTCAAACTCTCAGAAATGATTTTAGGCCCAATTATCATTATAAATACATATAAATGCTAGAATTGCTGCTACTAATCCATCTACGTTTGACAGAGCTTCATTAACCATTGTGGGTTTATTTAACTCATTCATTCATATCAGTGCTAACAAGGCTTACTTATCCAGGCCTTTTCTTTCCAGTGTCTTAATATTAATAATGAGACTGTTTTAGTGTAATTCACACAGTCCACATGCATTCAGCCGACCCTTTCACTGTGTCGACATTTCGGCTTGTCATAGTTAAAAAAAGAACGCACAGGTGTAATGAATCACGTTAATGATGGCTCCACAGCCCCATTTCATGTTCCAGTTTCAGGGCTGTGTTATTATACTGTTAACCCATTGGCAACACTCACTGGGACACTTAAATGGAAGAAATGAATCAATACAGTTATTAAATACACCTGCTCTTTTCTTTCTTTGGCATATGAGGGAGTTTTAGATGAATAAAAGACCTGTAATGACTGCACTGTGGTTACAGCTATTTCTGTAAATGATTGATATCAGAGGAAAAACCACCATCAATATACAGTACCATGGTTATTCTGACAAGTGGGTTTGTTAAAAAAAAAAAAAAAAGGCATAAATGTTAGCTTAGTCATCTTTAGTTTTATATGCACGCCGACCTGTGATGACTGTCACATGGTTTATAGGAAATAATTACGAGAAACTTTATTAATTTCCACCTCTGTCTACATTTCCATTTACTCACATTGTTTAAAACTAAATGTAATTTATTGTATCGTGTACTTCATTCCTGAAGTTGTTGTGAAAACATGATCAAATCCAAAAGTAGAGATTTTAGTAGTTATTAAGGAGCCGGGCGAATGTTAAGTTGCACATGTATCCCACTGTGATGAAGGAATAACAATAATTCAAGATTATAACATTCTCACATCTTCCTCTCTGATCCATCTCCCTCCTGTATTAGATTTAAGACACACTTCATTGTAAAAAATTCTGTGTTTTGACAGGAAAGCATGAGGCAATAATACTGCAATTTTGCTCTTGTTGCTGTGTCCCTCAGAATCAGTGTTCTCCAACTTTGTAACTCCTCTGTAGATCCTGGGATTAAAGCATATATTGTCATGTCTATATTGTAGCCGGTGGTGAAAGTTTTTACTAGTGCAATAATATTCAAGGGATTCTCAACAGTAATAGTGTTTTTTAAAGTTATTTTCAGTAACATCTAACACTTTCACATAATTTTTTAAATTTTATCTAATGGTCTATGTTAAACTATCTACATATTTTAACATATTATAGTGTTCACTTTATATGCATTACCACACTGTGTACATTTCTCATGTTGCGGTAATAAAAATGTTTTATTGTATTGTAAAGTATAATCCAAACCACCTTTTTAAGTTACCATTGGGGGGGTTGTTTTAATACTAATGCTCTCTGAAGCTGCATGGCTGCTGCCTAAGCACTTATTTTAGTATACTTTACCCAACATGTCAGGCACCTTTTCCTTTTTTCCTCAACTAAACTAACATCCCACTTATTTCCAGTCAAACAACTTTCTAAAGGTTCTCTGACACCCTTACCACGCGAAGGAGTAGAGGAGGAGAGAAAGGTGGCGAAGGAGGCTAGGGAAGGAGGTGGAAACAGTGGAAAGGAGCTTTTAAGGCGAACTGAGCCAACAACTGCTCCTCCACATCTTTTCTCTTATCTTAATAAGTAATGAGGCTGCCACAGGCTGACAATGAAGTATTTTGAAAATAGTTCTAATGTATGGCTTTGAAAGGAGCGGTTGGGCATTGATGTATGGCGCAAACAGGCTTGGAAACAAGTGAAATATTAATGGGCTGTTTCCCAGGAGTTAATGTGGGATTTACCTGATTGCATTGGTGAGAGACGAGGGTTGGCGGGTGGGGTGGGGGTGTTCCTGGTGGGGTAGTAGGATATGAGTGAGAGACAAGTGTGGACTGTAGTTGGAGAAGAGTTGGCTCTCAGATGGTCAAGTAATCAAATGGTGGAAGTACATCAATCAACCGCATGAATTAGCATTTATCGCTAAGCCAAGCTGTTGTTAGTCTCATCAAGTCAAGTGTAACTACTGGAGGCACATATCACACTAAACAGACTGAAGCATTTAAGTATAATTGTTGGATTTAGAATCTCTAGTGTGGACTTTTTTCAACAATACTCATTGCCGCAACTACATCTGGATTTATTTGACTTATATATTCTAACAATTTCATACTGTACATTCTATCAACATGGTAATCTATCATGTTTCCTGCTGATGAATACTCTGTCTGGAGTATTAGATTTAAACTTTGTCAAAACATCATATCTGGATACACCACAAGGGAGCAGCAGTGTAAAACAAAGCAAACCCAGCAGATTCCTTAAATACATCAGAGTAGAGCAGTGAGTGCAGGGCTAGTGTGTAATCTGTTTCTGTAGACATTATAATGGCAGTTTTCAAGTGTAAAACATGTTGGTGAAATAGTAATCGCAAAGAAAAATGCATTTGCAATAGGCTAGATAGCGTACAAATCAAAAGATGCAAACACATCTTTTTATGAGGTTTAAATTAAATAGGCCTATATCTCAAAGCTCTCTGAGTGGAGTGCAGCTGCAGGATTGGACAAGAAGAAAGGCCCACTGTTCAAATAGTGTGCTAAAAGTTCCACAATACAGTAATAGTTTAAGTGCTTGACCCAGGAGACGAGGCCTAAAACAACACTGACGTAGAGAATTAAAAAGTTCCGTTTGAGAGCAGCAGTGGCATCCCAGAATGCTTGGAAATGCCATTCAAGCACTGGAAAGGTCAATAGTTAGAATAACTTTTGTGAGAGAAAAAAGAAAGCTTGGCTTCGCTATCACAAATTGCTTCCAGATTCCCTCCTTTTTTTTTCTCTCTCTCTCTCTCTCTCTCTGAGCGAGTTATTACCGAAATTGAGTGCAGACACTGACACCATTTTAGCAGAATTATATATTTCTCTTTGAAGTGTAGAATGAGTGGGCACACTTCTAAATCTCAAACATGGCCTTTTTTCTGGTCATGTCACCCACTTCCTATTTTTGTCTCAAGTCGGAAATCGGTGCTGTTTGTCATGTTTTGTGTTAGAATGTGGTGGCATGTTTAGTGTTTCAGATTTCTACTTTAGTGATTCAGAACCCCAGTTGTGACAATTCTTTAATCTTTCCGAGGCTGTCATGGTATCCAGGACTTATCATCAAAGAATCCTTTTGGTGGAAATTTGGGCAGAAACCCTACATACCCCTAAGATGTTTTTTCCCCTAAACTATATAAAGCTTAATATTATGGTTTTGATGAAACCCTGGGGAATATTAATAACAACTGATAAGAATTATTTTCCACATCATTGAAAAGTCTATTATAGACAGTAGCCTACAGTATGGTTAGTTAATGGTGTTAGGTTAATTTACTTTGTTTGAAAGTGATGTGGGCTTTGCATTTAGTTTGTTTTCTACGATTATAATCATTATGATTCTGTAGATAATAAATAATAAATCCCTTCATAGGCTAGAACAGGGTTGCACTAATATAATCTTTAAAATGACAGTTGCTGATATACTATTTAATGTTTGCAATTTTTGTTATTTATCATCCTTTTTGGGCCATGAAAACTACATATTCTCTACTAAAAAGGCCGATTTTCAGTCCCTCATTATGAAAAGCACAAATAAAATCATGAACCAATAAATATCAGCCACTGTAGAATTACATCTTATAGACCAATCTTTGGCTGATCCGTCTGTGTATCCCTGGTCTAAAGTTCCCACAGTGTCCAAATTGTGCCTTTTACATACTAGTGTGGGTCTCTGCTGCTATAACTCACTGGCTGATTAGTTTATCTCAGTTGCCTCAGTGTTTGGTACTTTGAATATTGGCTCCATAAACAGGGTCTATTTCTTTGTTTTGAACCCAGCAGGCTTTGACTGTGTGAAGGCTTTTAGGCAGCGATTGCTCTCTTTGTGACTGGAGTGTAATGCAGGGTGTTAAGTAAACCCTGCCCAGCTCTAGTGCTACTGCTTTCAGCTGGTTTGAGAGAAACACGTGGTGGCGGTTGGTGCGACGGCTGATTTTCTCATCTTTTGTCAGTCATCATCTCATGCATAAAGGAAGCTTTGACTTTATATCTAACTCTGATATCTAATGAAGCTAAAAAATGTGAGTCTTTTCATGCAGATTTATTTTATTCTAAAATAATAAAATAAAATAAATCTCTTAAATTACTGCAAACTTAACTTTTTGGCCGATCAAGAAGTCTTTAGTCGCTATAATATCCGGTCTGAAGGTCACATTTGCCACACTTAAACTCTCCTCCTTTTTTCACTCCTACTGAAACAGACTACCACTGCTGCTTGAAATGAAAAGCAAATATTAATATACGCTGGTGTTACTCTGGAATGTAAAATATGGGAGGCACAGGGAGGTGTTATGCACTCTCCATTTAATGACACAATGACACATTTACTTTCCTCTTGGGTTTTTTTTTATTTTGAAGAAGAAGAATGTGATATTTATTTATAAAATAGCTGCTTTTATTTTTTATTTATTTATTTTGCCATGAGCTAAAGTGTAATCAGAATTGGGTTCATTTTAAAATCCCTTAAATGAATATGTTGATTCAGATTAGAGACTACTGAAAATTATTTCAGGAAATGTTTCACAGTTAGGTTTGTTGCTTGTCTTTTCTCTCTTAACCTATGAATTAGAATGTTGATTCAGTTGGTTTGTGTTTGTAATGAAAGCAATATAACAAACAAGAAAGCAATTTAGCTTTTCTTCCAGTCATTTTTCTCAAGCGGCATCTATGAGTTTTCCGTCATATTGTTGTTCTATTAATGTAATTTTTTTCGACCAAAGATAGACAGCTTTGTCCAAACAATGTAGAGGAGTTGCTCAAAGGTACAATCCCCAACACAGAAAAGCTGGTTAGTATTGAAGTGTCTTTATGAGAGGACGGGAGAGTATGTGCTGTAATATTGGACCAGAGGATGTCCTTCACATCAGCGCTTTCACATTAGGGAGCCAATTACTGCATGGGGAGATGAAAGGGTCTTAGTAAATATGAAATAGGTGGTCAGGGGTGACATTAATAGAGTTAACCCTGGAACAGTCTGGGATCAAAGGGGCCTCAACCATATTAACCAATCTGTCTGTGTCTGCTCAGACAACAGCTGATCGAAGATAAGCAATCAGTGTGTATCATCAATAGATACTGACTGTTTACACAACGGAGTGGTATTTGGTATTTGAGGGAAAGTGCACATTTAGCTTTGAATCCTCCAAATCTAGATGTCTGCTACTGGAGGAAAACCATATATACATGCTTTGGTCCCAGTGGAAAGACGTCTGATACTACTGTCAGCTCCTTCACTGCTAAATCTGTTAACACATCAGCATTCACTACAGATGGAACACTTAGGAGGTTTGCACTTGGCAAACCTCCCCTCACTGTTTTTGTGTTGGTAAGGGAGGGAGATGATAGAGGTTGTGAGCGGATGGTCTTTAATTAGATTCATTGTAGCATAGGTTGTTTACCATAACCCCCCCTCAGCCCAATGCTTCTGACAGCACCTTTGAAATATGGCACTTTTTCTTGTCGGCTTTCTTCAGCTTTGCTGTCCAGATTTAAAAGCATATTGGTGTTTATGCACAGGGAGCTATAATGATCCATCATACCATGTGGACGAGGGGGCTGAGTCCTCTGCTCCACATAAATAAGCTGCAATTTGGCCATCTGCTTGGATTCTTTCCGTCTCCCTAGAGACCCCCATCTGCCTTTACATTATCAATTACAGTTCAGCCATGCTACCCCACCCCACCACCGCCGACACAAGAGTCAGCCACAAACCCCCCACAACCACCCAAGTACAGCCACTTCTATAGCTAAAGCTACCATCACTCCTAGACCTTTTAATACACAGATTCAACTCTATATGTCAGCAAATATTTATGACATCAGATGTTCTTGTGGTGTTGTGGTTTCAGTTATTGTTTTCTCCCAGTATCAGACAGGTGGCTCTCACGGAACAACTATCAAAAAGAATTGTGTTGTACATTGCGCAGCTGGAAACGTGGAAATTTTGGTCAAAAATTAACAACCAATGAATGAGTTAATTGTGTGACTTCAGAAAGCATTCTTTGTTAAATATTAAACAGCTGGGAAACAAAGTCTCCAGGGAAAGCTAAGCACAGCGATGCCAATTTGTTTTTAAGAAATACACTTTAAACACATAATAGGGCTGGATACACTGTGGAAAATATGTACTAGTAAATCTGTAGCTTGCTTTGATTGACGGGTCTCACTCATGTAGCATGTACTGAATGTTCTTTACATTTAGACTATATGTCTGCACTGTTGTCTTTCTAATTGTGATTCTCTGTGAAGTTTAAGTGGTTTCCTAATTCTGTCTTGTTCTGAACTTTCAGTGTGGGATTCTGTACTTCAGATGATCTGGTGAGTTTCTTCTGAAGTGTGAATATGAGGAGACACCAGCTCTGGATTGAGAAGCACCTTTGTTCTGCAGTTTCCAGGAAAAGCATTGAGGCTCTCAAGGGGAACAGGTATGTGTGGGAAGAGGACCCTTGTCAAGTGCACGGTGCTTCATTAATATGGAGACAGGTGCTCTTTTGATGAGTTCATAAGCAGTTCACCAGCAGCCTGGAAGTAGTGCTCTTTACAAGGCTGTTCAAAGATCTTTGACATCTGAGAAGAGCCAGTGAAGCCAATAATCCTTCTTTCAGAATGTGAGTCTTTCCTCTGAGATCAATCCCAGATCGAAACATCAAATAGAACTGCTGCTTTTCTTTTTTTTTTTAACCCCCCCCTTACAAAAATCACTTACTAGATGGTATTAGACAAGGTAGCAAAAGTGTCATTACCGCTGGGAAGAGGGGAAGGATAGATTTCCGTCAAATTGTGGAATATTTTCCACCAATTTAAGCCTATAGTTAAGAGTGTAGCATTATTGATAAGACTGTGCTCTGGGTCCAGTGCTGTGCCCAAGGGCCCGGAGAGATGCAATCCACAGAAGTGGGCTTTCATGTTCATCTATGTACAAGAACAAAGCGAGGATTAAGTCTGGGCCTTTTATCCACAAAGTGGGACGAGCATTTTTATTTATTTATTTGAGTTTTTTTTTTCTCTCGAAACACCCCGAGGGAATGCCCTATGATGGGCTGGAGCCATTTCAGAACTGCCATGTTGTCTCTGGTATGTCTGACGATCCCCCACACTGTGTGACACCTAGCGCAGTAGATTGTGGGAAAGTGTCTGCCTCTAATATGGGGATGATAAGATTCAGTGGGTTTTTTTGTCCACTTGGCTGATTGGGCGAGTGAGTCCGAATTTTACCTGCCCAAGCAGTTTACTTAACCCTACACAAATATACTTATTAACTGTGATGTTTAATCTTCATGTGCAGCCTCTTTGCAACTTCCATTAGCATTTCTAGAAAAATATACCTCTTTTACCACCTCTTTTTTCTACATTTACCGATCTTTTGTAGCATTCTACCTAGATTGCGCAAATTAAGTAATCTTTAGTGCTGATCCCCTTGATGATGGCAGTTAGTGAAGATACTGAAGTACGCAAAATTTACTGTCTGTTGAATGAAGCCAGACTTCGCTTCAGTCATACTCTCAGGTTGTATACTCACAAACCATTGGCCAATCAGAATGAACTACCTCCATACAGGGACAGGAAATCATGTTAATTATTTCTTGCTTCTCTTAATTTGAACTGATGTTTTATTTTGATGACAGACCGGTCAATCTGTTTGTATTGATGCTGTCATTTCTGGAGGCAAGAGTGGGTCCAAGTTAAATTGTAGATATGTTGGGAATCATGTTTCATCCGTCTCTAAGGTTTATAAGTAGATTACCTTTTGTAATTCGTTTTGTTACACCAGTCAATAAGCGTCCAATGCAAATGTGGTTCATTTGTATTTGAATTGATGTCCTGTCCCCATTAACTTATGCCTCTAATGCATTCTGGTACATTAGTAAATAGACCTGCCGGATTAATCATTAGTTCATTGGGATCATTTGCTTTCCTCGTGCTTAATCGAATCTCTGACATTGGTAATAAGGGCAGACTTCACCTGCCTCCCTGGACACTCAAAAACAAGTAAGAGTATTTTCAGTAGAATGTTCTAGTCTTTTATCTCTTTCATTTGTGCACTATATTTCCTCTTTGGCCAAACTTGTATCTCCCAGATAACTCTAACCATAAACATGACCAATAGAGATTTTTTTTGTTTCTGATGCAATAAATAAAGTTTGGTACTTGAACTGACATTCAGACGTTCTACCTGTTCCGCCTATTTTAATGGAGCCTTGCTCTCTGTTATCTCTCTCTTTCACATTGACCCTGATAATTAATGGCTTTTATGTCTAGAGAATAAAACCTCTAAATAGGCCCCTTGCACATTATTTATTTAGTTCTAATTAATTGAAGTATACCTGGATTGAATTCAACAAGGCTAAGGTTGCTGCTGATCCTTCACAGGAACCTCTTGTCCTACATCAAGGCTGAATGACCAGTTGTTGATTTGCCTTTTCACAGTATCATATTTTTCAGAAGTGACATCAAATACCAATACATACAAACCGTCATTGTTTAACCACTGCCAGTCATTAGGCTGCCACAATATGGCCATTTACCTGCTTACATGAATATTTTAAAATATGAAAATGTATATGGATTGGTATAATGGTAGAGTAACAATAAATCACTGCCCTGTGGTTTAGTGTTTGTGGTCTCCTAAAAAGGATTTGTCATCACCCCTTGATTTAACACCACCAGAGATGATGCTTGGGTCATCAAATGTGTAGAAGTTAGTGTTGTGAATTAGTAAGGGTAATATATGCTGTGGCTTATCTACTATGACCTCACTGAGTTGTTATGAATCCAGTCAGAATGAAACAGATTATCATTGTCAAGCAGTCTGGAGTATTAGTGCAAGTAATTCATTTTTCATGTGAGTATCAGTTTAACTGCATTGCATTTTACGCTTAGTGGCCATTTTAAGTTTTGAGATGTGCCTTTGAATAAATAAGATGCAGTATCACTCTGTATGAGGGCATGACTGAGAATACCAATACCACACAATAGAAAACTCACCAGTTCCCAAGTGTGAATGTGTGCAACTGTATTAATGTGACATATAATGTTTCTGTGGAGGATGGTATATGAAATATAGACCAGCAGCCCAAGTGCATTCAGTAAACTCTGGTCCATCTGAATCTTAAAGCATATTTCTCTTCACATTCTTCTTCTTGGTGCAGAATCACTCATCAGCTGATGAAATGTGTGGATTTCCAACAGAACAATCCTGTGTGTGGTATCTTAGAGCTGACGCAAACAAAGAAGCCTATTGTAAATGTGCCCTTAACCCATAACCCACCCAATAAGCACTTGTGTGTTCCTTTTGTTTTCCAACCATCCCAAAAATACATCCATCTCCTTAATGGATTTTTTTTTCCCTTTTTGAGCAGATAACATGGTTCAGAATATAGCAACACGAGGCTCGGTGGATCAGAGTCAGAGTCGGGCCACACAGGGCCTTAAAAAGCAAGATTAATAACCCAGCACAGATGATCTCATAGTTAAGTGTTTTCTGTTGTATTTACACATCCGCCCGGGCTGTCAGGCTTCTGCTCGTCTCTGAGAAATGGAACCGACACATCCTGACACTAATGCATCACTGAAAATATTTGAAATGAATAAAGCTCATGCTTTCCAGCAACAGAGAGAGACATTACAAACACTCCATTTGACATTGACACAATGGTGCCTCTGCTCAATGCAAATACTGTTATTCTCTCCCCCAACCAACTCACTCCCCCCATTCTCCTTTTGATGGAGGAGACGCAGAGGGAGAAATCTCCTGCACTCAATGCAAACTAATGAGACATATTAATGACATTAGACACTTAATTCAATGCATGTATAATTCATAATAATTGATTGTCCTGGTTTGAAGGACTACCTTTTGTGAGGAAAAATGATCCTATTAAGTCAGGTTTAATCCAAATCTGAGATGTCAAAACACACAGCACTTACTGCATTTCACACTGTTAATTGTCATAATCATTTAAGATGGATTATTCACACTTTTTGGGAATAAGCTTTCATCCATAATTTTACATGGTGTTAAATAGTTATGGCCCTGGAACAATAAATGTCTAAATGAGATAAAGGGTGTATTATCAAAATCAATTTTCTAGATTAATATTTTAACGCTAACAAATGCTCTTTAAGTATCAGTCAATTTTCTCAGTGTCTGTCTCATCTTGGGAAGTATTTTAGTGTAAATTTCTGGTATTCTATAGATTTTTCTAAGGTCTGCTATGCTGCCAATGCCATAACAGAAGGTACTGTGCCAAAAATATATTTCCTCTGGTAAATTCTGTAGCGACAGTAATGAGCACCTTTATGTTAGGGCTGTACAATATTGGAAAAAATTGACATTGCGATTTTCATTAACGCTGCGATATATATATATAAAAAACAACTCAGGACATAATAGCTATGTGGTGCCGACGTAAATGGTCAAACAAATTAGTTGTGTTACCTCTTCTTTCGGCAACAGGTGCAAGGCACACAGAACACAGAACGTGTATTTGTTGGCATTTGTTTTTGTGGTTTG
>JAPSES010000001.1:20705673-20719320 GCA_029822895.1 Maxillicosta whitleyi
GCGGGGTGTCAGTCACAATATGTGGGGGAACTGTGCTGCTTGGCGGAGGTTTGTGCTCTGAGTGCTTTTCTAGTTTTTAAATTGGATTTCTATGATATTTTTATTATTATTTATTATATATATTTTTTAATTCTGTCTGTTTTTTTTGGGTTTTTTTTTTTGTTCAGGTCAATATAACTTTACTTGTACCCATAGGTAGATTTGTTCTGTAATAAGAGAGGGCATCTACAACATTAAAACAAAACACACATGCAAACATTGAATTCTACCGATGTGCCACTTGGCCAGGTCTCCCTCCAAAACAAAATACAAATATAACAAAATAAAAATACCTTAAACCACAAATTGTAGCTATTGAAAATGCATTAAAAAGTACTTGTATTGTCAACAACTGGAGTAAATTGCAAACTTGAGCCCTGCCTGTACCAGGTTTTACTAAGAGATGAACTTAATCCGAGAAGAAATTCTTTGTTCAATTAGTGATGTTGATTATTCATTTGAAAGCCATTGATTATTCTGGATGTGCTGTCAGCATCCTCATTATACCCTTTCGAGGATAAGAGCGCTTTGTTAAGATGCACGATGAGTGGATGATGTGTACCTCTTAGCAGTATGACATCTTCATCCATCATGGAAATTTTGGTTCTCTCAATCTCCAAAGCCTGAGCTCTCAATCATAGCTCCCACTGACAGACAGCCACTGTAACATGCAGGAGGAACCACAGATGAGTTCTCCATTAATGAAAAAATAACATATCACAGAATATAAATGGGTGTGAAGAAGTGAGAGCACTTCAGAAATGCCCAGATAATTAGACTGTCCGGCAGCAGATTGATGGATGCACTATAATTACCTTTGTGTTATTATTTCAGGGCCAGACAAAAGGAAAAGCTGGTTTCTCTGCTTTAGGCTACACTGATTCATTAATCTCATTAATGTGTGGAATTAATATCATTTTATCAGACATTCCAGAGCTGTTGGTGGTGTGTGCAGTTAGAGCCATGATTCAGAACTGTCAGTGAGAGGGGATGCATCAATCTAACTCAACACACCATCAGCTCATCTGCCTTTAAGAGATGGCTGAAAAGTGTACGCAACAAATATGTGAAAGAGGCTTTGTTTCTGTTTTTGTTTATTGTCAGTGCTCCAGTTACATCGCTTTTCTATTTTTTTTTTTTTTTACAAAGGTATGGACGCATACCTTTTACACACAAATGTGCTTTTTGAAATTATAATACCAATATACCTCACTGCTACCCGTAAAATCTCCATGTTTAATAATGGATGAGGAGGAATTATAAACTTTCACTTATGTTGCCTTCCGGTATAGTACTTTTTTTTTTTTCGTTCATTTTATTCACCCCACAGTTTTAAAATTAAGGTTAAGTCGCTGGATAAATCAAAATTCATCCGTGAACGTGAGAATAAATAGTTAGTAGTCTTTACAAATGCAATGTATTGTGTTTGAGGCAAGTTTGACAGTGTTCTCTGGGCATTTTATACTGTATTGTATTATCAGTTATTGTATTGTATGATGTACACAGTATGTATTCATGTGTTATATACTGTATTGTCTTATTATTATGTTTAAAGTTGCAAATGACTTCATCAAATCTGTAAAACCTGAGTCATAGCCTAAGCGTCACCAATCCGTACGTTTTTCTGTGATTACACACCTGAATGTCTTTCCTCAACAATTTCCAAGTATAATCCACCATTTGTTTACAGAGTCTTTAGGTCATTCGGGCATTTTCAGAATTTTGTTGCGACGTGCATTGTTGGAAGTGGAGCTCCACGCAGCTGCAGTAGAAAGAGGCAATGAGGCCGTTTCCATGTATATTGCTACTATGATCATAATGCGGCTGCATGGAGCTCCACTTCCCACAGTTCATGTCGCAACAAATTTCCGAAGTGACCGACCAGCTCTGTTTGTAAACATATGGATGGATGATACTTAGGCTACAACTCGGGTTTTAACAATTAGATGAAAAATTGGTGATGAAAGTCATGCACAGCTTTAATCTGTCTTTAAATGTTGAGGAGGGAAAATAGCTTCCAGTTACATCCGGCATATTTACACAAAGGAACGTTTGTTCTGAATATTCATTAATATGCATTGTCATCAAATAACCCCCCCCCCCGCACACACACAAAAGAAAAGACAGCATGTATACCTATAATCCTATTGTATATGGTTGCAGTTGCACTGTTTAGTGCTAATTTACCAAGAACAGTCTAAACCTTATTTTACAAACAGATTCACTAACAGGTCACTTCCCACTGTAGCAGGATGATGGAACAGCAGTGGAGGCCATAGACCTCAACGACATCATATCCTATCACCCTGCAGGTGGTTCAGTTTGTCGATGGGAGGAAATGGGATCTTTACACCCAATTTGAGGTGAAGTGACTCAGAGTTTACATGTAGGATATCTCGTGACCCCAGCATAATGACTTCCAGACTGCAGGTGGTCCTGCTCTTGTGTGGCAGTGATAGGACTCCATAAACAGACTTAATCACATTCCACCAGCACTCTCAGTATCCCTCTCTCTCTCTCTCTCTTTCTTTCTTACTCTTGGCTCTTCTTGCTGCTCATTTTTTGTGTCTACATCCCTGTTTCCTTCTATTTTCACTCCCGATCTGTCTGTGTAACAGTAACACACAGACACATCTAGTTTCTCAGACATACCTATGTACACATGGCGTATACAGTATCGCTCTCTCCATGTGTCACACATTTACACACCCACGGATGTATGGAGTACTCTATGTTAAAAATTCTCATGTGTGCACCATGTGAAGAACGTTTACCAAGCTGCCGTCGGTTGTGGTAATTCTGGCCCTCGCCCACATAGGGGAAATCATAGTAGGCAGTATGAGCTATCACAGAAAACAGCTGCTTATGCATCCTTTCTCTTTTTAATGGCATTTCCGTGGCATCCCAGTGTTGTCTCTTTCCAAACATGGTTTTCATTTAATTGTTTTCAGATTTCCTTAGCTTTACCCGCTGCTCATGCCTTAATAACAGAGTGGTTTTGGAGAGCTCAGTCAGATTCAAAACTATGAACAGAAGCTGGTCTTCCACACTCGTGCTTATTCTACCACAGACACGGAGCTTTTGCTGTTTGTTGTTACAGAAATGCAGAGAAAAACAATGTCATTTTGCCTATGCAGACATGTTAATTCAATTCAATTCAGTTAAATTTAATATGGCTTTAACAACTGTTGTTGAGTATCCCATTGGAGGTCTTTGCTTGAGAGTTTAATGTCTTTTTGTTTTTTTGTTTTTTTTATGTACAACTCACAAAAACATACGAAAAAACACTGTATTCATTATAGTTATTCATCAACAAAGCTACTGCACAAAGACTTTATTGCACTTCACACTATTATCATTTCTGCTGCTGTTTTGTTCCATTCTGCACTTCCTCACCTCATAACCATTACTGTATTGCACTACCATCACTGTTGTAAATAGATTTGATTTATGTTTATATTCTTTCATAGTTTGTCTTTTATACCAGTTGTTCTTATTTTATTTTTACCTCTTTTCTTTTAATTGCGTAGCATTTAAGTAGCAATGTGACAGAGAAATAGGATCTGAATTTTCTGTATGTCTTGTGCGTGTATTGAAAATAGAAAAATCTGAATCTTTGAGTGTCAAATCTATGTGTTTATCCCTGATCCTGATGCGTCTTTGCTTTTAAGGCCCGATGCCACTAAATATTACCACCTCACTGAGCGTTGTGGACCGCAGCCTAATGCTGGTCCATGTCCTATCAGGACAGCAGAGAGGCTTTTCCCAGTTTGGGATTTTGTTGACGTTGGGGAGTTGAGTCGTTGAAACATGCCTGAGAGAGATTATCACTGATGGGAGGGGGGTTAGTGTGGGCAGTAGGAACCCCCTGAAACCTGCCATCCAAGACCTAATTGGAGGTCATTAATCATGAGAGGCTGCCCTGCAGTGAACAGTCCAGTGTTTCTCTTTGCTGTTTAGCCATCATGTTGAGGTCTCCTGTACACATGATGACTCCAAGTCATGCTTATGGCAAGAGTAACTCTGAATACAGTCAGACTCTAAACGTTCTATTAGTGTTTGTAACACTGTAGTAGAACTCATCTGTGTATGTTTTTTTTAATGCTTGCACTAACTGTAGGTATAGTAATAGGAATGGTTATGAATTAACAGTTGAAATTGTGCATGATATGCTTTACAGCTCTCTTGAATTACAAGTCAAATCCTGTTAATATAGAAAAGTAAACTTTGTTAAATGTCATGTAGTATGACCAAAGTGACCTTCATGCCAGATCTATTAAACCTTTTAAGTGGTATTTTTTTTTTTTTTTTTTTTTAAAAAGCAGGAATGTGCATGTTTTCAGATGATTTGCATGTAAATTTCATCAGCAACATCTGTGACATCACAACACACTGACTGAGAAATAACACTAATTTTAGGCTAACTAACACACGGGGTCTTAACAAAAAAAAAAAAAAAATGCAGTGTTGTATAAAGTACTGGAAAGTCACACTTGAGTAGAAGTATAGGTACCTGACCAAAAAATTACTTTGATAGAAGTTCAAGTCACCAACTACTAACAGTTAACTTGCTGCTCAAGATAAAGTTCTAAAGTATCTATTATTTACTGTACTGAAGTATATCAAGTCATCTGCAATTAAATGTACTCAAGGAATGAAAGTAAATGTTACTAACAACCAAAGGCAGTCAGAATTTGGAATATTATGAAGTTTATCCTAGATTTTAAAACATGGTAAAGTAAAAGACAAGCATTCAAAATATTAAAAATGAAACCTACATCATACACTTAAAAAAGGTTTCAAAAAGCTTAACAGGAGTAGTTCACTACTGTTATAAATGTCACAATTAAAAAAAAACAAAAGAAAAGAAATCTGTGACGCTCATGTGGCACCTGAACACATACATTACCTATATTACACTTCATAAACAAAGGATCCCCGGTCTAAAACATCAACAATACCAGCCTGTTTTTTTTTTTTTTTTTTTTTATAGCTCCATTCAACTTTCCCTCATTTGTATATTATACAATTAGGCCCAATGATGAATCAGCCTCCTGACTTTGTTGCAATCACCAGTAATCTCAGAGGTAAAAAACACCAAATTTCCTTTAGTTAATTTTTTGTAACAAATACTGTGCATTAAAAATGTATGTAGTAGAAGTATGCAAATCAGTTAGGAAATATAGTGAAGTGAAAGTAAACAGACTAAAAGATATTCAATAAAGTACAAATTGTCCCTAAACATACTTGAGTACAGTAGTGAAGTATTATTACTTTGTTACTATACAACACTGGTGAAATTATGAGATTTGCAAGTTCAAGGGTATGTATTTGTAAAATCATGTTGGTCTCGATCAGTGTTTTTTAACCTTGGGGTCACCTGGGATTTCTAGTAATTGATAAAAATGAAACTTATAAATAAAAACTATATAGTGAGTTGACAGAGACAATCCTGATACATAAGACATGACACACTGTGAAACTGAAGCGCTGTGGTTCTGTTTATGTCAAATGTTCATTGTTCAGATGCTGCAGCTCTTTCATAATTCATAGTTTAGTTATTGTTTGTTCAGTTTTAATTTGTGCAGTAATCTGAACCTGGCTTTTCTGCCTCTGTCCATAATAATATACATTATATAGACTAAATGTCATGTAAAATTAACGTTTATTTTCAACATAGTATAGTAAACTATTACATGATCAAAACAAATGAATTTTAGCCCAAAAAAAAAAAAAAAAAAAAAGGTTGGGTTTTGAATGTCTGGGGTCGCCAGAAATTTGTGATGTTAAAATGGGGTCTGGAGACTAAAAATATCAGAAAACTGACCTAGATACTTGGGTCTGCCTGTGTGTACATGTAAAACAGACAATGTGGGAAATAAAGTGCATGTCGGTACTTTGTATATTAAGAATATTTCTGAAACGGTATCAGCAGATACCATATTCTATACAAGTTTCTATTGCTTCATCACTTTGCTAGTAAGCAAAAGCTCATGTGTTGGCAGGACAATAACATCATCATACATGCTCTAAGTGTTCTTTTTTTGGTATTTGACATAATGTTGATTTAGACCTTATCAACACCTACTGCTCCGACAGGCTTGTTTGAGCATTTGCAGTTGTTTTAGTGTTTTTATACGCAGGGATAATTTGTAAAATGAGTGTCATGTTAACAGAATGTATTTATTTCAACAGAAAAAGCAAATAACCTCTAAAGAAAAATATCCAAACTAGTGTGGACTTGGCTAAAGTTAAAAGTTTAGAGTCCGCCTACTTAAGCAGTTGTTCTTTTGTCTGTGATATCAAATTATTCCAACTCAACAGTGGGAGTTTTAACAGGCTGTTATGAATTAGGAGTAGGAGTAAATCTGAAAGCTGGAAATCATGACCCCCTTCCAGCTGCTATTGATTTTGGTAGCAGAAAATCCATAGTAGCTGATTTGTGAACCATTAAGTTTTGAACCCAAAGCTCATAATGTTCATATTCACAGCTTTACTCTGTGCTGATGAGGGTGAGGGTAGGATAAAGAGGCAGGGGGTTAGGGCTTTAGATGCTGAGGGGTTAGAGGCAAGCTGTTAGAGAATGAGGGAAAGGCGTTGGAGGGATTGAAGATCATTAAACAAATCAATTCAACTCTATCTGGAAGATTGCCCACACATGCAATAAAACAATGAGGGAAATGCACAGAGGGAACAATTTGTTATTATCATATTTACAAGTCTGTTGTAATTTAACTTTGAATTTATTGACCTGATGCAAAAAAGCACTGGCAGGGGTTCATGCATCCCTTCAGTTATAGTCCACATGTTGTACAATAAATGATATAAGGGGCAGTATTGTCAGCACTCTGCTAATGTTGCAGACATCAACTGTAAAGTATGTCTATAAATACTGTGAATCATTAACATAATGTATGTTCGCTTGAGCAGTCACTACAGATATGTTGTTTTTACACTATTCCAGTGGTTATTCTTGTTTTTTTTAAAAATTATTTATCAGTAACAAAGTGTGAAGTTACAAGTGATTGCCAAATGGACAGAAAGAAAAATTTTCTTCCCCATATGTACAGAAGAGAATTACATTATCCCAATGTAAATATAACAAGTGCAAATATAGAAGCCAAATAAATGAGAATGTCCAAGAAACTTCAACTAATCAGGCAGATCATTATAAGTAAAATTCAAAACGGCATTGAAGAAAAAACAAACAAAAAAAATACACACAAAATTGTTTCTTCTCATCCATCAGGGTAGGTTCCTTATCTGTGCTAATCATTTTATTTCTAATTTTAAGCTCCAAGAAAATTTGAAAAAGCGATTAATGTAATTGGTTTTCTTAGCATTTCAGTTGTTTTCATTTCATGCCACCGCAGTAAAATCTGGAAATAATGTGGTTTTGAATAAGCAGTTCTTGTTCATGCTGCACCTCGGCCTATGTGTGAAGGTGTATGACTGCAGCCTACATAACTCCGGCCTTGTTCTCTCTCCTTCTGGTCAGCCAGAAGTCACTTGACACAGCTGCTTCACACATATTTTTTTTTTTTTTTTTGGTGTCTGTATTCACTTGCCATCAAACTGTGTAAATTCAAGATTTCCAAGGCTACATAACAAGATTTTAGTTCTCCACAACCCTCAACACTTTTCCATATACCGGGTAACTCTCATGCACGCGAGTATGACCCCACCAGTGAGGGGGGGAAAAAAAGGCAATGGCGACGACAGGACTCCTAAGTGAAATGAAATGATAATTAGACATTTCTAAAATAAGGACCCATTACGCCAGAGGTGTCAAAAAAGTCATGAGGAGACATAAATCACAGCCTGCATCACACATTCTCAGGTACACATATGCCTCTATCTCAGCCGTCACCTTGACACTATGTGCATGTACAAACTATGTAAGCCTCCAGGGAAACCGGGATATGTTTTTCATACACATTTTGATTTCATCCTACCACGAGCCTTAAATTAAAATTGCAGCTGACTCACAGAAAGCCATTGAGATCTGCTGGATGTCATTAATCTGACTACAGTAATGAGGGACGCGGGGCTGTCCAAAACTTCACGCAACAGTTGAGACATTTACAACACCCGTGTTTTTTAGAAAGTCACTCATCCCCTGTAGCTGGAAATATAATATTAACTGTGCTGTACTCATTATTGTGCAGAGAGCAAAAGATGTAGTTCATTTACAAATAATTTCACATATCTGGATGATGATGATGTGTTTAAGTCCTTCACTCCTTTGGCAAAGTAAAAAAGAAGGCTTTGTTAAAATTATTTAGGAATATGGAAACAAGATGGTAGATATCCTTTTGTTGTCGCTGTTTTTTTATTTTATGATGTGAATGCTCAATACTATGCACATTTAATTTGACGTAAGCAGGTATTGGGGCAAAGGATAGGTAAAATAATCAGCTTTTGCTTCTAGAGTATTTCTTATTTTGGTGTTTGTGTTATGGTTATTGTATTGTATTCATTCATTACAATGAGCTGCAGTTCTATATTCCTTTACTGTACTTGGATACAAATATAGTATAATTTGTAGGTCAAATCTAGGAATGTGGTTTTGCATTACGGTCAGTGTTGGGAGTAACAAGTTACAAAAATAATGTATTTTAATAATGGATTACTTTTTGCTCTAACGCTGTAGTGTAAGGCATTACTAATCAATTTTCAGTAATGTTTTACTCTTTACTATGTTCGATAGCGTTTGCATTACAACACATTTTTTGTCCATTTTAATTGCACAAATAAAACAAAAACAAACAAAAAAGCCAGACTGTGAGACCTTAACAAAATCAAATATACAGCAGGAAAGTTCTATTTCCTGTTGGTGTTCAGCCAATGGGTGAAGAACAGACAGTACATTGGTGACATATGCTCATTACTAACCCTAACCCTGATTTCAAGAAGCTAGTTAGCATGAATCCTGTGATTAGCAAGGTAAGCTAACATTTCTATGACTAGTTAAAATTCTTTATTAAATGTAGATTTATGTACTGGCATCTTCAACACCGCACCCCCTGTTTGAACATGTGAAATGTTAAAAAAAAATAATGCAAGCGTTAGAATTCCAACATTGTAGACTGTAACGTTACTGAGCTATCAGCCCATGTACGTCCAAGGCCTTTCTATCTCTTGTATTGAGAGGGGGGGTCTACTGCGCATGCACCATTTATGACGAGAGTCTCTGTAACCCAAAAGTAAACAGGACTCAAGTAACTAGGGCTGAGTGATATATATAAAAAAAAAACAGATCATAATATTTTTTTTTCATATCAGATGATATCGATATGTAACTATTTTTTTGTCAAGCTTAAATTTTCTATTACTCATAAGTTAAATGCGCAGACATCAAAAGGTTATTTTTCATTTAAATATGATTCATTTTCTGTCAGAGGTTGAACACGATAGATGTGCTGAACAACATTATATAACAGTTTCAGATAAATAAAACATGTGCATATATTAAATTAAATTATTATTATTAAATCATTTTAAAAGAGAAGACAAATAAAACAGACCATTTTCACAAAACAATACCAGGAGTATATACATGGGGGTGTGTTCTGTAAGTTCCATAACTACCATAAACCGAAAATGAAACTTAACATGCTTTGAACATCCGACTCCAGACTTCTATGCTGCACTGTAGTTTTCACTAACCCGGTCGTCTGAGTTCTCAGTTAAAATTTTCTATATCCCAAACATTAGTGTGTGTGGTGTGGCTGCTCTTACACCTGTGCTGTGTGCTTCGATTTAACTTGATGTTACTCTAGTGTGACTGGTTTGGTGTGGCATGACTTAATTATGATTGGCTGTACTTATGTCTGTGAAAACATGGACGAATGAATTCTATCAAAATTGTATCGAGGATGCCGTGTATTTCTATCAAGAAAAAGTAATTTCACAATATATATTTAGCAGCCCTACATGTAACATATTACAATTCTGAGACAATCATATTATAAGGTAAGGAATTACTTTTAAATAACAGTAAAATCATAAAAAATCATCAGTCATCAATCATCATCAAATCATAAACATCTCAATAGTGAAATCTTATTTTAGATTTTTTTTGTTGTTGTTGATATTTTACAGGGTTGCAGCATGCTCTGGTCTTACTGCACACATAGGCCTACCATTTTTGTTAAGAGTCTGCATGCAACTCGAAAGTAATACATTAGTCATGAAAAGCATTAAAATTCTGCCACAGGAATTACTTTAAAATAACAGAAATAAGTCATCTGTAATGGATTACAATTTGGAAATAACTTGCACTACACCGATTATGATGATGTGGCTCATGAACCACACAGCCATGAATGAATTAAGATTTAGGATAAACACATAAGATAACACTTTCAGATGTATGTTGTACACATAGTATCTGTATGCAGCCGCATTGTGTTGTTATACTCACTGCCACATTAGTACATTTCAACACAACTGCAGTGAAACCTCCACTTAGAAATATTGGGAAGTAGACTGATCTGCAGGATATATTTTCCCAGCTTCTTCCATGATGTGTTGAGTGGCGTCCTAATCAAAAATCAATACACCCACTTGAGTAGGCCCACAAGGCTTCTGTAGCCGGTTATGTAATCTGATAATATCAATCATAACTGTGTTAGAGGCAATCCATCTGACTTTCACAGGACTGGGGTCAGTGAGTAGGGGAAAAGCCGGGTGAGGGAGCCTTGGCCTCCCAGGCCATCAATTACCACTTATTATGGGGGGGCTTACTCTGTCGGAGAGCTGTGCAGCACCCCTACCATAAATAATATTAACAGGACCAGCCTCATCAATCAATACCAGCACAGTTGTATTGCTACAGCCTAATGGCGGCTTCCATGGCTCTCAAGCCTCGATCAATGACCATGGCTCCTTCAGACTAGCACATAAGGGTAAATCTAGCTCTGCTTGAACCCTGGGGTCTTCATCCTGCCTTCTCCTGCTACTCCAGTGTTCTTTATCCTCTGGCTCTGTGACTGCCTGTCTCTGTCTCGTCTCTCTCTCTTCCTTACACTGACTTCCAACCACCGTTACCACGTGCAGCTGCTTCTGCTGCAGCTTCAGTCTCTGCTCATGCAAAGTTGTTAGCAGCATGAAGCATACTCGGAGGAAGTGTCAGAAAAGTGTCTGAAAGAGTGATTATGCAGAATTAATGACTCGCTTAATGATTCCTCGCCTTTCACTTTTCTGTGTGATATCCTGCTACAAGGGATGTAGTGCAAGGAGGAACATTTTAAGCACTTTCTGTTGGCAGCAGGAGGGTGCAGAGTCAGGACAGAACAAACCGATGGCAGAATTGTAGGCCATCGATATTTCACCATTCCCTAATTTGATGTCACAGGTAAAGTGATGCATTGTTTTTCACCACATGCTCCATAAGTATTAATGTGTGGACTGTGACTTTAAGTCCAGGTGTGCGGTTGAGGTTGACTGCATCGGTTCAGGAGGGTGATGTGGTATTAGGGACATAATTACGGAAGCAAATAATTAGTCAGTAGAGTGCAAAGCAAGATTAATTGGCCTCATCATCTGCCTGTGACCTTAGCGCTTGTGAATCATTCCCTGCTTGACCAGTTCTGCCATAAGTGAATCATTCACTCAGAGACTGAACATTCTGCCCAACAACCAGTGAGAGCAGAAGTAGCCAAAGCTCTGGAACCTTTCCCATGTGACTGCAACTTTGTTGGCTACAACGCATGACATTTGAAGACGTGAAAACACTCTGTTAGTTCAAATAACAGTCAGAATTGGAGGCCCAGTGACACTCCCACTCCAGCCTGAACCCTTGGGTCGCTATGTGACTGAAATATGGGGACATAGTTAGCACAGCATTTTACAGAGAACTAATAAAAAGTGTTTATAAAAAAAGTGACTGAAATTAGAACCGTTTTGTTTTTAAGTTCTAAATCTATGCATCCGTTACTTATGTTCTGGAACAGTTGTACTTTATTGATATGGTTAATGATAGCTACTGGGGCATTAGCTGCCATTTGTTTTTAAGGATGGATTTCAATGTCTTACAAAACACTTTAGCCATATTTGCAGAAGGAATGGAATAATTACGTTTGCTTAGATTTTGGTGGGAGTCTAGCATATGAAGTGATTTTGTCCATCGCAGAGAAAATTCGGGAAAAACTGTGCATTATTGATTTTATGTCAATTTAGATTTCAACACAGCTATGTTTTTCTTTTCTTTTTTTTTTTTAACTGATCATCATGACCTATTCATCACTTTTCTGCTGTCACTGAGGCTAACTGATAGTCCTCTGTCTAGAACCACTGCTGCTCCTCTCTGGTCATTCCATTCAATATGGACATAACGTTTTTTAATGAATCTTGAATGAATCATATTTAAAGTTAAAATGGAATTAATCTGTGCTGCTGACTTTTTTTGCACTATATTTTTATGGTTTCACAAGAGAAAATCAGCTGAGTCCAACCTCTGCTGTGACTTCAAATGCTGGCCTTACACTGACCTGCAGACTTCAAAGCTTGATCAAGCCTTCCCCAGACAAGGAATTTTGTGGTACAGACAATTTGTTTAACAGGAGAAAGGTTTAGTGTGATTTGGAAGTGATGTTTCAGTAGTCCTGGCAAACCCGAGGCTCAGCCGCTCAGGACCTGATAGAAACACCAGGGATCAAACCGCACTGTCGGAAAAGAAATAAAGAAATACAAGTCACTAATGCTGGTTTCTCAGAGGAACGACAAGTTAATTAAGAAAATGATGTGTCCAAGGTTTGGATGTTTGATAGATTAGGAATGCCTGTTTTTGCTTTTTTTTTTTTTTTTATGTTGCCAGTATTTATAGTACAATTTAATATAATTTTTTTATACATTCAAAGGAAGCACATAATTCTGGTATCATCATTGTCATCATTGTCAGCGTCATCAACAGCCACACTTTAGGCCAGTCCATAAACACTTTTTCATAAACACATTTGCACCATTGTTGTTATTACACATGATTATATTATGAATATCCCATTGTTGTTGTTACGCATGATTATATTATAAATATTCCAGTGTTGTTATTACACATGATTATATTATGAATATCCCATTGTTGTTATTACACATGATTATATTATGAATATCCCATTGTTGCTATTACACATGATTATATTATAAATATCACATTGTTGCTATTACACATGATTATATCATACATATCCCATTTTTGTTATTACACGATTATATTATAAATATTCCAGTGTTGTTATTACACATGATTATATTATAAATATCCCATTGTTGCTATTACACATGATTATATTATAAATATCCCATTGTTGCTATTACACATGATTATATTACAAGCATCCCATTGTTGTTATTACACATGATTATATGATAAATATCCCATTGTTGTTATTAGACATGATTATATGATAAATATCCCATTGTTGTTATTGCACATGATTATATTACAAGTATCCCATTGCTGTTATTACACATGATTATATTATAAATATCCCATTGTTGCTATTACACATGATTATATTATAAATACCCCATTGCTGTTATTACACATGATTATATTATAAATATCCCATTGTTGCTATTACACATGATTATATTATAAATACC
>JAPSES010000001.1:20738645-20765473 GCA_029822895.1 Maxillicosta whitleyi
AGAGCAGCAAAAGCCCCCAAAGCATTTCCTTAATCCTCCGGTCGATCATGCTCTCCCACTCAATCTGGTACCTGTGGACAAACAATGGATTTTTCCATAATAATAAGTTGAAGATTTCATTATGAGTGGCTAATGGATGGATGGGTCTAGGTCTGAGCAGATACACAGAGAAGCTTCCTTTTGATCAGCAGCATAGGGTTAATCCATGGTAAGAAATAATGGAGAAAGGGGGGGTGAGCAGTATTGAGCTGGGCTGAATTTACAGCCGAGAGGGCTCAGTAAAAGGATGATTTTTAGAGCCTCTCGCTGCGTATTGAAGGGAAGACTGTCTGACAAGTCATCAATGAGCCTCGGCGCTGTACTAAACTAATGAAAGCTGCATTTGATCTTCTTCGAAGAGGTTCAATACCACTCCTGCTATTATTTAAGTCCTCAGCTTCACCCAAACCTGTTTTCAGATCCACAAAAATCATTAAATTGCACAGTGAAGTAAACTGTGTTTGTAAGTATTGGATGAGGAGGAAATATCTAAACTGCTTATAATGTATCCCTGTTGATTGCATCCAATAGACACTTCCTGACTTATTTAGTGCCTGTCCAAGTCTTTCTTCTGGACTAAGTTCACTTAGGAGTTGCCATGTATGTCCTGCAGGGTAAGATTCATGTTATTTATATTTCACTGTTTAAATGTTACAAATGCACACAGAATGTTTTGTCATGTTTCTGTTTTGGCTGCTTTGTTTGGTCATCTTGTGTGGTCTGATCACTGCGGCCCTCACAGTTACACTTAATTTCTAATGAGCTTGAATGTGAACTTGTCTATAGGGCAGCACTCAGCACTCTTCATGTGTGTTTTGACTTTGTCTGAATTCTAACATTCTGCTCTTCACCGAGGCCACCTGAAAGTCAAACATTTGTTCCTAAGTTCTCTTGCACATGCATTTAACAAAAACACTAAGGTCTGTGGCTTGCTATATTATTTTCTCATTGAACCAAAATAAAAAATAAAGCCTGGTTGTTGAATTTATATTCAAGCTCAAATGTTAAGGGCCACCCCGACCGCACTTGAGAGTCAAGCAGGATGAAAGATTTGGTCTGAGCCTGTGCCAAGGAACAGGGCATGCGTCATCTGCTAACATCAATGATGGGGCTGCACCGCAAGCAAAACAGCCCATCCTCGCACTTGAACTGCAGTGATTCAAGGTTATGTTAACTGAAACATGTTGAAGTAATAATATAAACACTGTGATAAACCAGCAGTTTGAAAGATTTCAGTAATAAATCTGACCAGAGGGGGCCTGACTGAAATTTGTGATCACATCAAGCGGTTGTTAGTGTAAAAGTCTCCCATTATGCATCTGTTCTGCATCTATTTGGCGTTCATCCGGCAGCAGTTTTAGCAATATAATTTTACTGAATGTTGTAAATAAAGAGGAAATTAATACCCTATACTGATAATAAAAAAATAGAATCCATCCACACTCATATTCAAGTGTTCTCCACTTTTCTTTACTTGCAAAAGATACTCTTTGTGCACATTGATACAAAAAATACTAATTTCAAGGTATATCAGATAACGTGAGAGAGTTGAAGAATACACCAACCAACAAAAAAGCAAAGTTAATGCTGTTTTATGAGGCTGTTTGGGGGCTTTTATTTATTAAAAAAAAAAAAAAAAGAAAAGTCTATCAGTGCATTATGTAATAGCATGACAAAACAAAAGTGTAACAACAACAACAGTATCTTTTAAAGTTATATTTACCCTAAAATACAACCAAACACAAGTTTATATATATAAACGTATATTGCTTAGATTATTATAATAATCTAAGGAATTATAATATAATTTTTGCTACTAAATATGTTCTATTAAAACTGCATTTTGTTGAGTTCACTCCAATAAGTGAGTTTAACTCCAGCAATGAATAGACATACATGAATAAATTGTTTTTAAAACTCACTGATTTCAGCCCCTTAAACACATACTAAAATCCCAGCAGTTACTGTTTTCTGAAAACACATTTAAGCTGTGAGTGTAATGGGTGGGAATGCATTTTTATTAAACATATCCACACATCTCTAATTCCATCACGTAGAAGCCATAACCTGTCATTAAAAGGCAGGACGTGACCATACACTGTCTACACCCCTGAACCAGAGGCATGTCCTGAGCTGTTACAAGTTTATTTCATCTCTAATGGTCAGAAAGAAAGTGTGAAGTTATTGTGGGTGGCTTGAAATATAGGTATCATAGTGTAAATGCCACGAGAGAGAGATAAAAGAGCAGAGGAGAGACTGATAGAGAATAGAGAAACAAGTGAAGAATGTTAGAAAGAGGGCAGTAGAGCTGAATTCTCAACAGGAAGAGAGAGAGAGAGAGAGAGATGCATGGTAGAATAGAGCTGCTGGGCCATGGAAAGAAAAGGCCTGCTAATCCTCACATATATATTCTCCTAATTAATCCTGATAACCACTTTTTAATCGGCCTGCTCAGCCTGCCCTGGAATAAAGTGACACTTCCTAATGAATTAAACCTGCAATCTACAATTGGTGCACTATTCGCGCCATTGTTGTTTTTTTTTGTTTTGTTTTTTTTTCTTTTTCAGCCTTCCATATTGGTCCCGTGTGGGAGCCTCCAGTCTGTCAGTGGCGTGTGGTCTCACTCCACACTAGTTAACTGCTAAATGCTTGGGTCACACCTGCGGCCTTTTATGGGGTCTGGCAAATCAGTGGGGTTAGTGTTGTGAAGGGAGTGATCAGTCCACCCACTGCTTTCAAGGATATGCACGCAGACTTGGATCTCAGACTAACTGGGGTGTATTTTTGCACACAGTTTGCAAATTATTAAAAAATAATGGTTGCTGAATAGCGTAGGTCTTTGAATACTTTTTTTTTTTTTTTTTTTTTTTTTCTGGTGCCACTACCAATACAATGAGTAGTAATCAAAAAGATCGATAAGTGATATAAAATCTCATATACATGTGTAATAAAAATAAAAATTGCATTTTAGAGGAACTCCAAAATAAAACTTTTCTGTCTCTCTGTCAAATTAAATAAATAATGTACAATTCTGTGACTATTGCTGCAATAGTAACTATCAGTTTTCAGGATGAAGTGAAAGAAAAATACACAAGATAGTAGATATATAAATTCTGTGGTGTTCATAGGGTCTTATTGGCGTGGATAATTGTCCACACTGCTCTAGACTCCACAGTGGTGACTAGAAACAAAGAGAGGAGGATTTATTGGTGTCATAGAGGTGCAAAAATAAAAATGATAATAAATGATATAATAATAATAATAATGATAATAAAAAACACAAATAATCATAAAAATGCTAAACTTCAGATCAGATATTCGACCCCTATTTTGCTCTATACCTTCCACTTTTGGGTTGCACTCGCTGCTGTAAAAGCAAAGTGGGATCAACCATGACCTATTGTCAGTCTAGTGTCTAATCTAATGAAATGCGTTTAGGTGCAGAAAAGGTAAACAGATAGATTGCTGACCCTGCCTTTACTTCCGGGTCAACAGCGCCCGGTGGCCGAGTGGCTTGAGACTGCAGCAGTAATGAACTCTGTCCCCCTGCGGTCAGGCCCTCTGCCTCCCTCATTTGAGTGGGTCCATCCCTGGGAGATAGGATCCTGTGAAGCAGTGATTGTTTCCACGATTAGGTGGGAAGAGCAGCGGAGCCGTGCTTGTGGATCCCTCCCATGGATTCACTCTCTCAACAGAGCCTGGCTGAAAAACAATAGCCAGCTGTCGCCCGCTGGCTGATGTGCCTTTGATCAGCCAAATGAAGGCTGCTGGCATTTCTTATGGAGTGGAGATTGCTTATCGATCTATATCAAAATATTCATGCTAATCCCGGGCAGCGGAGACTATTTTCAAGCTGGGTTAGCAATCAGAGCTGCCGTCCTGTCTGGAGCAATTCGCTGAGCTGGGAAGTCTAATCAGCTCAGGGTCCTGCAGTCAAATGCACTTTGCTGTTTAAATTTGGACCCCTGACATTGATGGAGGAGTCCAGAGAAAGGTGTTGACAAACCAAATTGTTTGTTCCAGCACTATTTTGCTAGAGATCAAGTCCAGAGTAATGTGCAGTGAATTTGTTCATTACTAGCCAGGCTTGGAGAGGAGAGGGTTGAGGTTTCACCCACTCTGCACTGCAGGAGGACTGGTGTTTGAGGGCTGGGGGATTGAAGAGGAAGGGGCAGCTTGATAGTGGTGTTGAGTGTATTCATGCATTTGTGGTGTGCGTATGTGTGTAGATTAGCAAGTGTGATATGTTTGGTTGTCAATTGCACACGGGGAACAGTTGTCGCAGTTGTTTTATGTGGCTGCATATGAGCATCTAGTGTGTTGCAGATCAAGCAGGATCAAGATGTTTTTCACTGTGGAGCACAATGATTTTTAGGAGTCATTTTTTAGACTTTAAAGACATCAGTTTCATACACACATTAGTTGACATTTTTAGCAAGCTTGATCAATTAAAACCAACTTTTTTAATATATATTTTAGCACAGAAATATATTAATATTAATTTATCTTAGATATTTTCAGTTTTTTATAGATTTTATATTTTAAATAGGCATCCTCCACAGAAACAAAGTGTTACATTAAATATCACAAGTCTTAAAGAGGGTGTGTGCATAGCTTCCTTGATCACAGATTATGTTCCCTTACTTCCTCCAGCAAAAGCCCCTCCTCTATTCAGTGACGCAGGCTGTTCTAAATCTATCCCAATACGTTAATACTGTCATGCAATTATTGTGCAAAGAAATCTGTGAAGAAAAAGCATTGCCAGAATGGAGAGATTATCCTGCTGGAGGGTTGAAGGGCTAATGTCTTGCCATATGGCCCAGATTGTAATGTGCAGTGTCCTGCTTCAGGGTCAATCATACATCAAGTATTAGTGTCAGGTAAGGATTAATGCCTAATGTTCACTCACCTCAGACACACTGTACATACCTCCACTGACTGGCCGTACATCACCTGTGCGGAAAAGCTACAATGTTCAGAATTCCAAGCATTGTTATTATTATTATTATTATTATGAGTTGTAGGATATGCTATAAAGTGTTACAAAGGGGTAGTTTTCTTTCTCTAGTGGCTGTTCAGAAGCCTCTATCCTCTAAAAACGTCTTCCTGTTTGTATTGCTACTGCTGTAGAAACCACCGATTAGCCAGATTATTGCTATTGTTGACTGATGCGTGGCCATACGTTCTCACAGAGGGTGATTTACCGCACACTTATGGCATAATGCTAGGCTTGTAGTCACTGGAGCCAGGGATGTTTTTGTGTACATAATCAAGATTTATCTTCAGTTTCTGCGCTGATATTTAGTTTATATGGATTGTTATTATTCATCCATTATAGTGTACTGATATGTGCGCCAAAAAAGAAACAGTAATGCAGATGTGATGCAGAGTATAGAGCATGTTATGCATAACCGTATATTATTCGATTACTGCCGCGGTTAAAAGCATCTTAGGTTTTCCTCAAGGCATTTCTCTGTCACTTTATAAGGAATGTGCATACAGTATTTCTGCACTGGTGTAACTGCTGTGGATCTTGCAGTTGCCTTAAATGGCCTCAGTGCACCGAGCCAGCCGTCGTCACCTGGTGGAGTGTTAAGCCAAGTCCTGGCTAGGGCATTAACCTAAATGACTATATAAGTAATTAACCACTTAATCCCTTTTTGACTGATTGGAATTGATATGTTCTTATTCATTTCACACAAGTGCGTCTACATAGTGCAAAGAAGTAAACACAATTTTCAAGGGTGCAAAAATATACTGTCTATTGTAACCTTGAGAAATGTGGTGATGGAGAAGGATGGGGAGTGTGTGACATAGCGATGTGAGATGTGTGTGTGTGTGTGTGTGTGTGTGAGGTTCACATATGTCAGACAGCAGGATGTAAGGTGCAGGTGTCGCCAGGCTTTGGTGCTGCCTGTCACCTTGTGAATAAACAGCAGTTGTTCGCTGGGGAAGGCGGGACTGATTCATGCGAGATTGGCAGAACATGGCAGATGGATGTACTTTTTCATATGTGTAAATAGTCGCAGCTAGCTATTAACATACCTCCGTGCAGATGGCAAACTGTAATAAAGTACAGGCGATAAAACAAGCCTCCTCTTCGATGGCTGACGCCCAGCCGATGTTTGTTCATTTTTACATACAGTGCAATATGTTCTGTAGCACAAGGGCACAATAACTAGTGGGGATATTTAGGAGCGCTTGTTGTTCCTGAATAGTAAACAGTTTTAATGTTGCAGTAAAAGCAATTTCATCTAGTTTGGATTCACATACCAGAAGTTGAAAATTAAATTTTGCATTCTAATTACATTTACTTGTTTTGTACTTGTAACATCTTATTTAATCCAAAGTAAAACTGTGAAATCGAGACAGACTCTGCATATATTTCCATTTGCATCCACAGCAGTATGAGGTTAGTTGTGGGTTTCCTGATGTGAAATGCTCGGTACCGGAGCAGGAGCAGGCATGGTTACATGTTGGATCATGGGTGTTAGCTAATATCAGAGCCACACTGGCCCACAGCTGGTTCCCCTCCAACTGGATGATCTGCTCCTTCCTTACCCCAGAGACCAGAGGAAGGGGCTGAAAAACCTAGACAGAGAGTGAGAGCGGCAGAGACAGACGGGTAGACGGGTAGAAGGGGGTAAAGAAACAGTCAAGGGGGAGTGTAAGTGAGAAAAAAGGGGGGTGCATGGCGTCAGCATCCACATGCATCACAGCCACTCGCCACGGTGATGTGTGTTTGCGGAGGGTGTGCATGCATTTGTGGAGCCCAAGGACTTGTCGTCTGTCTGCTGCTGGTTGTGGCAGCCAGCTGTCAGGGGAGCTCAGGGAGAGAGAGGAGGCCAGGTGAAAGGAGGGCCAGCGGCAGACGAGGACTGGAGCCAGCGCTCGCTCACTCCAAATGAATGGTGACAAGAGCGCGAGAGCCATTGATCCACTGGTCAAAGCACCCCTAAGGCTGCAACCTAATGTGCTGAAAAAAGAAACATCAGCCTCAGTTGGGGCCCTGGGAGGGAGACAATCCTCATCGGATAAAACACACCTTCCACACAACATACAGGAGATCAATACAAAGGCCCGGTGTAGATGGTCATTTAGTACATTACAAAAAAATCATAGAATAACTTAAAGTGAATCGATCAGCTGTCAAGTATTTAATAAATCACACTTAATTGGTTTGAAAACCAAGTCATAATTTTGGTTAAAGCTGAAAATATATTTTCCCCCCCCTTTTTTTAACAGTAAGGTGGGTATTTTTAGACTGTGGATATTTGAGGACATCATCTCTGTGTTTCTTTAAACACTGACTTTCTGATTTTACAACATTCCTCAACAATGAAAACAGACCTTAGTTGCAGCCCAAGGACAATTATGTTTACACAGGTTGTAGAGTAGCAAGTTCTTTACTTTATTTGGATGAAATAGCAAACCTCAAACTGGCGTACTTACCTTTTAACCATTTTTTTTGTTTATCAGGTAACTGTGGCAGACACTTTTCCTTTCATACCTAACACACTTTGTCTTGAAGCAAATAAATATATAACAGCTCTTTTGCTAATAAGCCAGCCATTGTGTAAAAATTGCCTTCAAGAAGTGTTATTCATTAAACGTGTAACATTGATAGTAATAATTAGAGGTGATGAGAAAGATTTGTCTTTTTTAGTCATTTGATGTGACATTTTGCATACATACATTATACACATATATACATCACTGTTCACATTTTATATGGTGAATAACACCTCTGAGCTGCCGTACGTCTGATAGGAGTTAAAGACGCGTGCATATGAGAGGAACAACAGACGTACGCATTAGACTATAACATGCAAGCATAAAACATTAAATTACCACAGGATGCATTGTTGATGCATGTTATTCTGATCACTGCTCATCAGTATGGATAATTACCTGCCAGAGTCCACCTGGATATGTATAAGTCTTCTTGGAAAAATTACATGAATATAAAACATTCCCTAAAATGAGTTCCACTGGGCAGGCATTAAAATTCATCAGTTTTTCTCTGAATATTGACTTCTGTCCTAAGTGCTCTGGTATAGGTCTTATTTGGTGCCGTGACACTTGATTGGCTGGTGTAACTTGAGCCAGGCGGCAACGCAAAGAAGGGTCCTCTGTGGGTGTAGAGCCAAGCTGATTGATCGGTGATGCAGGCTGAGGGAGATGATTGATTGATTGAGGTTGGTTAGGTGACAAACAATGCAGCGCCTAGCCCATCAAGGTTCAGCCCTGTCAGTGACAATAATCCCTGATTGCCTCTGCTGCCTTCCTCCCCCCATCCCCATCCTCCTCGTCCTCAACCCCTTCCTTTGGGATGACACATACAGTTGTGAACTGTATGTGCTTGGACAAAACACAAAAACAAACATAATCGTGTAACATAGACATGTCAGAGTACATAAATGTGGAATATAATGAAGTGTCTATAAATGATCTTTTTGTGATTGACCCCTTCTCTGGTAAATATCGGCTGCACTGTTTTTGAACACACCTGCATGTGTGTGTGTGTGTGTGTGTGTGTGTGTGTGTGTGTGTGTGTGTGTGTGCATATGTGTGGGTGTTCCGCCCACTATTGCCCTGCACACAATGTTCAGAGCAGAGCAGCCAATCGCCCTGGGCTTCTCACGCATATTATTCATATTACTGTTGATTCTAAAAAATTAGTCGCCAGGATATCCCTTTGAGATTGCAGAGATTATCAAGCTCAACTTCAAATACTTCCCAGATTCGGTTTGAACACCACACAGCATCCATTAGCTGGCGAACTTTGTTTCAGGGCATCAATCAGGTGGTGTTTAACACTAGCCAAAGAGAACATGGGTGTCTTGCTTTTCCTTTGCTTTTGATTGTTCCCCCATTTAAAGCATGCCTAATACTTAGTGCATTTATTATCCGAAGATTCATCAGATAATATGAATTTGTATAATAATTTCATTAAGACCCTCACAACATCCTTTGTTTCTGATTTAACTAAGTCAAGATTTGAAGTTTGCTCTCTTGCATAATGTTTCCTACATGTCTGACAGCCTGCCCCGGAGCTCTTCCGCTCAATGTGGGCCGGTTGGCAAGTCTGCTCTGCACATTTGGTTCATGTCCCACACATTTCCTATCTGGTGGGCATCACAGGCATTTTGCTTTAATTGCTAGGCGTTCTCCGACTGAGTGCAGCTTATTTGTATGTTTGTTTGCCTCCCTGCCTGAGCTATTGGTAATCTATTCTCCCTTCTTAGCGGGAGGAAACTCAGGCAGCCAGTGTCTGGATTCATTGAACTGGCAACAGGGTTAGTGCATTATCATGCTGGGTTAGATGTGGAGACATACTTGGCTGGCTTTCCTTGATTGCAACTAAAGACCTGATAGCTCAACTTTTGTGAGTAGTTTTAAGTAGTGGTACATTTACATAAGTTTTATAGAGTTTGTTTAAAAAAAAAAAAAAAAAAAAAAAAGCAAGCAAAGGAGGTAAAAATTGTTCCCTCGTCATTGAAAGAATTATTACTTATTGAGGTAAGTGTGATACTGAACAACTCTATACAATATTCCTTTGCAATGGTATTACACAGAGATTATGTTTCCTTATCCTTTGGAGAAAAATACATGGATAATCTGTGAGGAGATCAAGTACACAAAAGCAGATTTTGTTAATAATCCATTTCTGAATAACAGGACCACAAGTCAAAAACAATGATTGTGATTGGGAAACCGCTATTCTTTATACTCTCATTTTTGTTGTTCTTTTACCAAAATGTTTGTTGGGGGAGGGGGGTCTCTTAAGAGTACAGATTTGCAGTGATAACATTGTTTATTATAAATGCAGGAACTTGGATCAAAACTGTTTTTCTAAGATAAAAAAAGACCTTGAGTGGGGGAATAACAGCAACTAAAACATGACATTACTTCAAGGAGCAATAATATAATAACTATGACCTAAACGAAACTAAAAGCAATCAGTCAAAGTTCTGGCATTTTATCTTATAAAAATAAGCATTTATGAGTTAATACTGCTTTTTTACTCTTCTTTAAAAATACAATTACTTGAATCGAAAAACTGGGGAGAAACATCCACACACGTACACACAGTCTTAAAACAAGCCCCTCTACTGTAAGCTTTTATTTTGGCTTTTTTTCTTTTTCTTTTGACGATTTTCAATGTTTTATGTTCCATCAGAGCATGGACATAGTGCTACAAAATATAAACTTGAAACCTCATGACATTGCAAAAAATCTAAATCTACACTGCATGCTCTGCTGCATACTAACAGTGCTGCATTAGAGGACAGTAGTACATCCTAAAGGAGTGATGTTTGGTTCTTTTATTTTTTTTTAATGGAATTATTCCTTTTAAAACATTTCCCTGTTTTCTACATAAACTGTAAATATTCTGCTTGGGTCTGAATTCTTCATTAATTCAACTCTATTTTCAAAGCTATTTCTGAGTAATGACACCAGAAAGGTCATTTTCAGCGCTGGCCCTTTAAATGCACATGAGCCACTATATGCCCCACCCCCTCCACGTTGTTGACTGTGCTGCTTTGTGCCATTCAGCTATTTGTGTTCATCAATACAACTGAACATTTCAGGTAATTGGCTCAAAGTTTGGGTATATTTTCAGTTTTTACCACAAACAATGCTGCTGATAAACAATTATGTCGTACTCAGAGAAATGTTCATCAGAAGCCTTGACCTTATAAGTGCAAATGTTGTGACGTAAGTAGTTATAAAATGTAACAAATTAAGCAGGAATTGAAACAGGTTATAGAAATCCACATGATTTACACCAAAATTTATATAAAGAGAGTTTTGCAGCACCTTAAGGCTCAAACTTTATGAACTATTAGGGTCCAAATACACAAATAAATGAACCAAAGGCTAATAAAATAAAAGTTTGTCCAGCAAAATGTAACCCCTTTAAAGTTCCACTGAAAATAGTCTCACGTTACAAACTAAAACTTGCCACTGTATTATCTGTAAAAAGACATTTGGTAAAGTTCTTGCGGGGTAAACGTGTACGTCGGTTGGTAAATCCCTCTACATGGCTCAAAACACAACTGCACTTTGTGACCAGAACATTTGACCTTGTCTAAACAGGCGAGTAAATCCAGCAAAAAACCCAATAATCCTTTGCACTAGAACTGCTGTGGGTTGCTTGACCACTTCTGGCACACCATGTACAGTGACTCTCGTCCTCCTAAGCTCACAGGGAATCAGGGAAAATAACACGGTGAAAGGAAAACTGTGCCCTACCCAAACAAAAACAAATAAATAAAAAAAAAACCTCTCACCTACAACACAATAAAGCTATTTCTGACTCCTTATCACCTTGTTTAACTTGTTGTGGGTCTACTAAAGTACTAAACGAAGATAAAATTGCTCATTTCTTTTTGTTTTTATCTGAAATGTGAAGAAGTTGAATGGCATTATTCCACATTTCTAACACCCAGACTAAGTGATCACAGCAGAGAGGTACCAGGAGTATGCTGAGTAATCTAGTAATGCTTTAACCTCTATAACCCAGCTACTGATACTTGTTCTGCGTGCCATGATGAAGCGGAGACCCAAGCAGATTGTGCCAGTATTATAGATCACAACTAAAGCATATTGCCATTAGATTAATACCGCTGCACATGAAGGTTCTGACATACTGCCAACACAGACAAGTGTGAAATATGTTTCATAAGTGCATAATTATGACATCTGTTACCCTCCACAGCAGCTCTTAGCACAACATTAACTGAGGGAATAACAGGTTCAAGTACAGTACGTGTTAATGCTATGATAGCATGTTTAATTGAAATATGACTGGGGCGTAATGAAGATTAAATTAAACCCGGAGATAATCGTCTGACACAAAGATAATTGAGTTGCAATCCTTGGGCAATGAAGAATAGCACTGCTAGAAAAAAAAAAATAATCACAGCCCTTTGCTAGAGAGGAATAAGCTTATTTCTCAGTGATGGGGGACATATAAATTCAGCAGTGAGATTAAAGAGTGATTAATCAAAGCAGTAATCCACAATTTGAGTGGAATCAGAATGACATATGTGTGCTTTATGCAATTTACTTTTCTTCCCTCTGTGAGGCAGAGCTCAACAGACTGAGTTTATTATTTATTTATTTATTTATTTTTATTTCCTTTCGGAGATCTCTTGTCCAAGCTCGCAGGATGACTTGATGACTGATCCCATTGCCGGGGGAAGAGAGGTTGGCAAAACGTTTTCCTCTCATTCCCTTAAAATAGCACAGGAGAGTGCTTGTGCTTTTCCAAACATATGGTCCCATGTTGTTGCCTGGACTGGTTGAAAAGGGATTAAAGCTTTCAGGTCGAAGTGTCTCCATGTCAGTGGTGGCACCCCGCTGTATTTCCAAGCCTCTGCACCAGTAAGCGCTCAGACGGTCACATATGAGCTCACGCCCTCATTCAGTCACGTCCACCGCAGTGACCTTAAGGTGACACCTGTTTTATCCCGGCAGAGCTATCCCACTTCCACAGTGAACACTTCATTTAGTGTTGTCATGGTATTTAGAACGTAACAGGAAAAAAAACAAAGGACAGCCTTCTATTGTGTTATTACTAAATGTTTAATTCATTTTAATTCATTTTTCTTCTGTTTATGTCCTCCTCAAACCCACCAATGCATTTTTCTCCTCTATAGGAGAAAAGAGTTCCATAGCTTTATGTAAAAAATGCTGTCCACTGCAAAGGACATTCCATAAAAAATAATTGCTGTTATGCAGTTTCCAATCAATACAGTTATTTAATGTAAAAAATAATAATAATAATAAAAGCAGCAACTTTTAGTAACATTAGAAAATCTTGATTTTAAAGAATTCTAGTAGATTTAATGAATTACAACTGTAAAATGTCTTTTACTTTATTTGTATGTAAAACTATAGCAACTTGGTCTTAGGAAAAATGCTAGACTTCTCTTTTTTAAAATTTTTTTATTATTTTGATTTAACCATTATTTACCAGATAAAATCCCATTGAGATCCAGATTGGTTTTATAAAAGTGACGTGGCCAAGAGGTTAAGCAGCACACACCGTGGCATAGTGAAAAGTCAAAAGACCACAAAAATGTGTAATGACAGAAAATACACTGTCCTGCACCTATCGTACCAGCATGTACACGGCACGGGACAAACTGGTACCACAGTACTTGTATTATGGGTTAACAAAGCGTCATTGTCTTTTACCAGATCATTACCTTTGTTTACAACTGAGCTCACTATTCTCCCAAATAATTTGTTTCAGTCCCAGTGATTCCTGTTTCCTGGCTTGATATGTTTATGAGTATAAAAGAGCTTTTACATCCTGATAACTCCTCAGGCGTTGTTGTTTAACAGACTTTTGCCACTGCCACATTCAGTTTTCCATGATTGTGTGTCTTTTCTGTGCACTCCCAAATATTTAGAATATATGAAACAATAAAATGTAGTTACACATGATTTTATATATATTTAAACAAAGTATGAATGCAATACTAATGATACATTTCCCTGCATTTTGAAATAACATATTGCAGTGATTACAAAATTTAAAAGTTGGTGTTGTAGCAGCTCCATCACCTGCATTTTGAATGAATATATTTTTGTATAAACCATTGGATAAGTGAACTCTATTGGAAATAAAAGTGCAAATTAGATTTTCCTGTTCAGCTTTGGAGGTAAAGTTCGGTGGGTTTTTCTGATAAATAAAAAGATGAAAGTACTTGCATATCAATATTTAGACTAAATTCTTAAACAACTATAACATTGGTTTAATTTAATATTTGAGAGGTTCAAGTAAGTTGAATATAGACTTTAACATGTGTACAGATCAATGCATCCCTTTTGGTTGGTTATTACATAATGCACTGTGTTATCCCACATTTCTTGCATAACGCACTCTTTTCTGTGAAATGACTGTGACGGTGTGATTTATTCTTGACAGATAAAGGTTAACTGGGACTCAATATCTAATCATTGTCAAAGGGCATCACTGATGTGTGTAAATATGAATAAAAAGAAAAATGTGTCTGAAAACCAACCTATTCCAACTATATCGGCAACATCGTGTAGTCTATATATAATAGAATTTATTACAAAAATGTGGCACATGCAGGTAAGTGAGAGTATTGTATAATGAAATTAAACATAATGTAGTTATTTTACATGAAGTGTTAAAAGAAAAGGGCATCAAGTCAAGAGTATGAAGTCATTCTATCTAAATGCTAATGTCAACATACAACAAATTAACTCTATTCTGCTGCTCTGCTGTTTTCCTCCATAGAGCGGAGGAGTGAAGTATTTAGAGCCGGGCCGTACGTTCACATCAGCTTCCGCTTCACCTTTTACTTATGGTCTGAAATTCCACAAATTGAAAAATATAGATTTCTTTTCCAAAGACCTGAGTCATCGGGGTCAGAGGTCAGGCTGGCTCCATGCACCCAGAGGCCTATTTTAGAGAAGTGAATAATTTAAACTGCACAGAGGTGGTGTGGCATTACAACATGAGGAGAATAGGGATGAAAAAGGGCAAATTACCAAGGCCAAAGGGCACAAGAAGGAATCATCCCTAATTAGTGGTTACCATGGAAAATGACTCAGTGTATGGAGTCAAACAAAGACCAACATAGCAACTGACCATCAACTGAAGACAAGCAAAGCGAGTAATGAACTGGTTTGACAAAGTGTATCTTCTAATTAGCAGAACTGCTTTTGTCATAGGCAGAAAGTGAAAACCTGATGTGTGTGTCTGTCAGAGATTATGAGGGAACTCCTTTATATACAGGTATTACAGGGCAAAAATCACAATCCATTCTACTGCAACACATCCATCTATTGAGGAAAACGGTACAGACTCACATAAATCCAAATGCACGGACGCTGTTCTCATATAAGTATTAGACATATAGATTTTTCGATATCTTCAAGGACTAAAATCATAAAGCGTCACTGTATTAGACTAAGGTCATAACCTGAGCGTCAAAATGGTTAATCCCAGAGCTGATAATAACAGCTCAACAAAAAGGGAAAAAAAAAAGATGTTATCCGTGAATCGACTGTCTGCTATTGATGTTAGTGTCATTATCTCCAGATTGGCTCTGAATTAGAACAATGGCCATTTTAAGTACCATTTCCTTTTCCTTCCAGCCTGCTGCATGTGGCACACATTAGGCATCGTGCCATTAAGCCAAATATCTTCATTTCTATCTCGACTCATTCTCTTTTTTTTTGTTTGTTTTTTTGTTTTTTGGACTGATATATTATAACATGACATTAAATGACAAAAGGTTCATGTTTGGAATGAAACAGTTATCAAAGCTTAGATGGTGTTGATAATGATGCTTTGAGGCTGATTGTAAAGATGCCTGTTATCAATTTCTGATTGTGATAAATACATTGTAATCATGCAATATTATATGAAGTTCTAGTTAAATATAGCTCACATCCTCTTCATGCTGAAAAAAAAAGAAAGAAATCAAAGCAAATGTGTATGCACATGAGGATTGGATGTGTATTTGTGTAGTTCCACCCCTTTGTGTGTATCTTTTGTCGGCCAATGAGGCAAAAAAAGAAGAGGGAGTGGGGAGCCGCTACGTTCTACAACACAGTGGGTCATAGGAGGAGCCAGGAGGACACGGAGCGTTGTTCCCAGAAGTCAACTGCAGTGAGGCGGGGCGTCAGCCAGCACACCAGCGACCTGCCTTCCCTCTGCCTTCCCAGCTGCTGGGAAAGATGGAGATACCGACAAATCTGTGTTTGTTCAGCCACTCCACAAATATCCCCTCTCCAGATTGCGTCTGGCGGAGGAAACGGCACTTGACTGGGATTCTGAAATGATTATTGGTGGCAGTGTCCTTCTGGGGCTGCTTTTCTAAATGTGCCAATAAATTTCACATGTCCAGCTTTGTTTTGCTTTCATTAGGCCTCTAATCTCCGTCTCAGGGCCAGGCTGATTCTGCCATGAGTGAACTCTCTGTTTTCTCTAGAGCAAATGATTAATGACTGGACAGCATCATTACTAACGTGCTGCTCTGGAGTTACATATCTGCCTCTGTTGACACAATTCCACAAACAGAGCAACACTATGTCCATAAATATCTTTGTGTGTCAAAATAAGTGTTTGCATATTTCCTGTTAAATTACAGCTGTGTGTTTTGTTACGTGATTTATATCCTTGTACAATTTTTGTTCGTGTTTAACATAAGTCTTTGTTTTAGTTTTTGTTAATCAGCTGTTAGTTTCAAGACGGGTTTGTCATATGCGGGGCTGAAGTATCTTGTTCTCTATCTCTTAAGTCTCAAACACAAACTAAGAATCGCTAATGGACTCAAGGAATCTGACCTGCCAACAACCCCACCTCTTTTACAACATGGGTATTGTTCATCTTTTGCTTTTAAGACTCATATGCCCATAGCAAGCAGTTATTAACTTGACATTTACAGTACTTTTATCGACTCTTGAGTGCATTGATTCATAACCGTTATGTAGGTGCTCATCTCCTGGGATATTAGTCACCCATCTCCCTGATGCTGTAATATCATATTTTTACTCTTTGTTTCAACTCTGTGCCTCAGGCATGGAGACATATGCATGGCCCGACAAACCGTAGCGCCATAAACTCCACCTTGTGCCGCATTGTACATCCGACTAAGCTCAATGTGTTTCCACATGACTAACAGATGATGCATGCTGTCTGGTAGGCCTGTATTAAAAACCCTGACAATGTGCAGAGGGAACAAAAACCCAACTGTTTTTTTTTTTTGTTTCTTCTTTTTTTTGTGCCACCTGTGGACTGTAGTTAACAGGTGCTCTGCCTCTCAGGTCTCAACACCTTAACTGTCTGGGGAGTAACATATTGCCTATATACAGCCTAAGAAGCTGCTCCTTCACGAAGAGATACATGTGTTAAATGATTCACAAGTCAACAATTGTGTTGGTACATAGAGAACATTTATTTTTCATTCATTTACTACAACAGCGTTCAAAGTTGTTTTTGCTTGTTTGTTTTTTAATGTATCTACCCACCCAAAGAAATATCTGCTTGATCCTAAACAACCTTCTCTGTTTATGAGCAGTTATAAAATAATAAGAAAGTGTAAGTTGAGTTTTGTGTTTATTAGCAGTTGTCGGCAGCTCTTACCTGAAGTGAAGGTAAATGTTGTGAACTCTACTTATGGCACTTGAATGACTTCTTTTTTTTTTTTTTAATTTGACTTGCTTCTGAAATATTAAACTGCTTTAACTATGTGGTTCTTAAACTTGTATCCAAATTCCCATTTACATATTTAGAGTTTCTCTCCCGTCCTGTATGGCCACCCGAATAAACTCCTTTTTCCAGAATAATTCAGACACTCAGTTGTGCTTCAGCTTCAAAAGTATCACATCCATCCCACACACCTTTCAACACAGATGGGAAGGAAGCAAAACAACTCATTTTTTGCTACTTCCATCATCAAATCCAGAATGAACAATGAGTATAATTGTTTATCATTTCCAATATCATACAAGTCAATTTCTAGATTTAGTTGCTTGATGTAAGTAGCTGATAAACAAGCTGCTTTCTACAGTAATTATAGTTCATACTAAGTGAAACTAATTCAATATAGCATTAGCTACCAAGAGAAAAAATGACCTATCTTTACTTGATGAATGATATTTTCTTAGCGTTAAATCTTTCACCGTTTATTTTTCCTTTTTACTCACTGTTATTTTTCATACACAGTTGAGTATTTCCCTGGCAAGTGAATAAGCCTGTTATTCCTATATTAACAACGGTGGACTAATAAATGGACACCACCTGTTTAAACGGTCAGTGCCATGTTGGGGTCAAGCAGGGTTGTTTTTGATTGGCCACACTGAATGGTCAGAACACGCCACATGCCCTCTGTGGTAACTTTAAAAAATGTTCAGGAAGTTTGGTTCACCCTTTACGGCCTAGGACATTTCCTACTACAGGAGTTAAGCACTCAGGACAGGAAACCATTTGCTGTGGCTGTAAGATCTCTTTAATGACTGTCTAACTAGAAACAGGCCGGCCTAATTCAGTGCCTGGAGCCAGCAGGAATGGCCTTGCATCTAGACGTTGTTAGAATATTTACTGCTTCTTCGATGGGAGTCTTTTTGACACTGCTGCAATAAAATTTACAAGGAATCCCTTTTTAGCGTGATGCGAGGCAAAGTGTGGTCAAGAGGGGAAAAAAACATGCTTGAAAAAGTAGCCGACCATTAAAGTTATCATTTGTCTTTGTTTATGTGAACTGGGAACTACGGATGGCTGACATTTAAACAGCATTTGATCGGCTTTGTCCCCGGTTACCTCAGAATGCTGTTGGTTGATGGTCGACATCATCTGACTTTGCAGTATGTCAGAGAGGGTAACAGCGTTGAATCGTAGGACCTTAGCTTTAGCGTATGTGAAAGGGTCAGTGTTGTCCTTGGCAAAAAGCTGCTGATTCAAACATATTGAGCTGTTAATGCTTCTAACTTTCCGTTGACTGGTGTCAAATGTTGTTATACTTCAAATCAAAGCCCTGTCACGAGAGCCGCAGGGAAACCATATGTACCTCGATGCTCTGCATTGAACAACTTCTTGCTCTGTAACTGTGGGAGTGGTTATGGATTAGCAGTGTTTGTGTACATGTTCATGTGTTACATGCCTATGTGGGTGTCCATGCACCGCCGTACACACTGTGTCAGTGCTCCTGCTGACTGAGGAAATGAGCTGGGACCACCAGAGGTGATTGTGCATGTGCAAGCAGAGACCAGGATTGGCTTGTTCCAGTCAGTGACTGACTTGGCCTGTTCTGTGACCCACCGTGCCTCATTCCCCAACCTTTGTTTAATAAGCCCAAGGAGTGGTAGGCCTTTTTTCTAAAGTGCCACCGTGTCTGGACAAACTGACACACTTCAGTTTCACTGCAACCCCTCCACCCTCCTTTCTCTTTCTTCCACTGTGGATTTAAACAAATGCAGTCAAACCCAATTAGGGGAGAGTGAGAGCAGCACAGGAGAGGCGCTGGTAATAGTAACTTTGTTCAGCTGGTTCCTGCTGTGACCAGCCCTCATTTAAATGAGCCGCTTGATAACCCTCAGAAATACGATCCCAGTGAGAGAGGGAAAGAGGCAGTCTCTCCACTTTGCTCATTCCCAGCGGAACGTCTTTTAACAGGCCTCTCACCTCTGAGTCCAGGGACTCCATGGTGACACAGATGAGCCAACCACGACCGAGTAAGCATTTATGTTCAGGGATAACATACAGTGTTAAATATTTATAAGAATGATTACAGTTCAAAGAAAACATACATTTTAAAAATACCAAAGTTAAATAGACAATTGTTAATTTTTTAAAAATTTTTTAAACATATTTACTAAACGGTTTGTTGCATATGAAAGCTTGTCTGTTTTCTCAGAATATTAAATAAAATAAAATAAAATTCACATCTCGACCAAATGTTTAAATAAAACACAGCACACTATGTGGTTGGAATCATAGCAGACACTGAAATGCTCATATGTGTTAAACCCCACCCAACAGAGGCTCTGAGTGGGATAAAACAAATGCTGAGAACAACTCCAATTTGACCTGGGTTTCCTGACAGCTCCTGAGCAAACTTTGAAGTGTTCTTATTATTGATTTTGTGTTTTGTTTAACACATCTCCCAGAAAGAGAACAGCTGAGATGAGTGTTAAAATACTGTTATCCACATCATTGCATGTGAGGTAATAGAACAATTGTTAAAGTGTCCCACTACCTGCTGGGTAAACAATACAAAAATTCTGTTATCATTCCTTACTCCCCTAAAGCTGTATTTGTACCAAATGGGGGATTTGTTTTCTGAAGTTGCAATGACCTATTACACAACATGGTTGTTCTACAAACTGGAATGAGAAGCCTCACATAATCATATGGCTGTGGATAGAGGTCTAAGAAACCATGTTACTAAAGAATTACAAAATGCAGATGTTTAATATTATATCTCAGAGGCTGAAGGAAATTACCCTGCAAATACAGACACAAATAACATGGATAGTGAAGCTGTTAGGTAAACTCACAGCAATATATATTACTTGAAATTGGCAGTCAGGTGGCAACAAACAGATTGGCGATGATATAAATATTTCTCCAAAAGAGAAGCTGCGCAGTAATCTAAGAATTTGAATTTAGAATACCCAACATGGAGCTTCCTGTCCCAGAAATGCTTGTTTCACCATGCATACCCTGCATTACCAGTCGTACAAACTTACCAATAGTTATCAAAAAGTAATGGCAGTCATTTGGATGGGGATATGGGACATTAAATCATGAGCCTTAGGTTAGAAACCCCACCAAGTATTAATTACTCAGTTCTATTATTACTAATGAGATATAAATGTATATATGTGTATAAATGTCAACTAAAAGTGGAGTCCCACAGGGTTCTGTTCTTGGTTCTGTTCTGTTCTATTTATGTTGGTTTACCTCTACAATACAGATGATACAGTTATTTACAGTTTCCACACAGTTGTCATATAATAACCAGTCTTTGACAACAGGGACTGAGGACCATGTCAACTGTCAATCTGCTTTTCTTTAAGGCTTTGGTTGTCATAGAAGCTACAGTTAAATCTTTAAGGTGCACCAGACATTTATGTTGGACACTATACTGAATTCTATATGGAGCTTTCAGGTTACAGTTTCCTCTGTCACTGTAAGAATATACATTATATAGAAATGTATCAGCTACTGTCAGCATACACCCAGCTGCCACAGCAACGCCAACACGACGCACATACGCACATAAACATGAGTCGACCTTACATAGAGACCCTTTAAGATTAATGAACAATATATCTTTTAGAACTGAAGAAGCACATATATGGGAGGTTTCACAGCTGATCTTCGAGCTCGGCTGGGGAGCTGCTGGAGGCAGATGGTCCTTTTGTCACTGTGAAAATAAAAATCCAATAAACATGGTAATTATATGAAATGCAGAGCATTGCTGACAGGATGTAGCAGTAGGCTGCTTTTTTCTCTTGTCCTGATTATTAGAAGGGCAAATACAATTTTTGCAGATATATACCATCTGATTGGCACAGTGTTGTCTAACAGACAAGCACACCTGGAATTAGATAAAATTAGGTTAATTAGATTTATTGCCACCAAATGTTTCCACACCAAGGTTTTTACCCTATTTTAACAATAAATATGTCTTTTGTAATTGTTCATTTCTCCAAAGGTTGTAAATGTTAAACATTTACACAGGAACTAATGGCACTTTATACACAGAATCGCATGAGATTGAATGTCCCCCCCATTACACTGATAGCAGATCAGAGAAAGGAGCCTGTTGGGTCTTTGATAGGCAGTTAATGGTCCATGAGGCATTGGGAAGAGATATCTCTGAGGATCCACAGGTCCTGCTGCCCTTATTCCCTTTTCCTTCTGCACCAATCAAGCTGTAACACCAGCCTGTTTCCATTGGCACTTTAAGTGACATGATTTACAGCACCATGAGGTTGATGTCAGCTCCAGAGAAATGACAAACAATAAAGAGAGGCAAGAGAGCCGTCTAACAGCCACAGGACAATTGGGTGTTTTCCGTTTTGCTCGGCAGATATAGACGGAGATACATCCTTTAACGTCCTTAGCCTTCTTTGATTGAAATATAAGTCTTGAAAATATTACAGGTAGAGCAATGTAGTGGTGATTTTTATTTATTTATTTATTTATTTTGTGTGTGTAAAATTATTTTATAACCCGTTTATCTGTTTAAAGTGATAGTGTGAGGTTAAATCTACAGTGTATTTGTCAGTGTGTGGCCATGGCAGTGTTACATTAATAACACAGATGTGGGGTGGGGTAGAGGGGTTTCATGGTCAGGCCCTATTATACGGCGCACTGAGGAAGCTTTTGTGGGTGCCGGGGCCACACTTTAAGTGCCTCTTTATTTTGGCTCTCATTACACGCTCCAATCCCACAGCAGATACTGTTGTATGTGTGTGGAGAGGACTTGAATGTAATGCAGAAGTCCCTCTGAGGAAGTCTGTGTCGCTAACCAAACATTACTTCTCGCCTGCCCTATGGGGTTCAGTCAAGCTTCTCAACAATCCCACAGTCTGTGTCCGTGGAACCCCAGTGGATTCACAACATTAGAATCTGAATTATTCAGGCCCTTTTATTTGACATTGTAGTCAGATTTGATTACAATTATGTATATCAGAGGCCTTTTTGTTGTTGCAGGGTTCTATAATCAGATTAGTTTGATACGCTGTAAGGGCAGACAGCTGTGTGAGAGGATACAGGCGTCTGCTTAGAGGAAAAAATGGGTGACTAACTAACCACTAATGACTGAGGTCGACAGTGACGTGTTCTTAAACATGTCCAATCAGATCTTAGGTAGCAGACCATAATATGACTGGGCCACATGTTAAAAAAATGTAATCAGAATATTTTTTATATATAATTCATATTTAAACAAAGGAAAACAGCAGAAAATCCTCAACTTTATGGTTTTGAAAAACCCTTGATAGGAAATGTTGTGCAAACCTGTAAATTTAGATGCACTTGAATGCACCATAAAATCCCTACTGATGATCATTTTGCGATACAAACTGATCATAGCAGATTTTACAAGTTGTACCTGAAAGCACCATAACACCCCTTTCCCTGTCGGTTAAGGATATAATGGTATGTCATTTTATTGCACAGAACAGTATATCGATGAAAATACTCCATGTGACATGTAACCCTTTCACCGCTGCCTCATGTGAGCAAGACACTTGAACACAACATGACATACAGGATTGTAACACCTCCGTGTGTAGAATGAGAGCAGCTCTGACTGGGTTTGGTAAAAAATCTGACGCTGCAGAGCAAAGTCCATCTTCGAAAGCACAGCAGTGACAGGTATCCAGGAATTAGACAGATCCCTTCTTGTCAAGCTATAGTACATCTGCAACAGGAATGACCAGGAGGTGAACATCAGAATATCCATAGTTCCTCTAACGATAGCAGCATAGCTTAACCTTTTTAGGTGTAAGATAGTTTTGTTTTGATTTAGATACATATTAGAGTGCCCTGAAAATTAACAGTCAGGAGTCCGAACATAAGAATAAATTAATAACAGTCTGATGGTTCCCAACCTTTCTTGGCTCATGATGCTATTTTAACATCACAAACTTCTGGCAACCCCAGACATTCAAAACATTTTTTTTTTTTTTTTTGCTAAAATTATTATTATTATTATTTTAATTATGTAATAGTTTGCTCTAGTATGTTTCAAATAAATGTTAATTTTAGGCACATTTGTATCTATATAATGTATATTATTATAGACAAAGGCAGAAAAGCCAGGTTCAAATTACTGCACAAAGTGAGAATCAGTATATGTACAGTCAGCCCAGCTTGGATTTAGGGATGACAATTAATACTGAACAAACAATAACTCAAACTATAAATTATGAAAGAGCCGCAGCATCTGAAACCAACCACAATGAACATGTGACAAACAGAACCACAGTGCTTCAGTTTCAGCTTCAGTTTGTCATGTCTTTTATCTATTGTGATCGTTTCTGTCAACACACCGTATCATTTTTATTAGTAACTTTTTATTTTTTATCAATTACCATAAATTTAAGATGATCCCATTTGAATTCCAGGCGACCCCACAGGGGGGTCCTGACCCCAAGGTTGAAAAACACTGGTCTAACATCTCTCATGCGTTGCCGTAGTTATCACCATATGTGCTCTTTGCTCTGCATCATTCTCTGTCTCTCTTGCTTGTCTTCTCTCTCTGACCTTCTCAAGTGACATCCAAAAGGTTAACTGAAATTAAACGTAAATGATTTATCTGTTTATGCACAGAAACATTATGAATTACTACTAATGATCTGTAAATTGTCAACTCCAAATAGTAAACCCATAGACAAAAAACAAACAAAAAAACCCCCATCAACGACCGGGAATATTTGTTTAGCACAAGCTCTCTTCATTGCACACATACATTTATAGCGTGGGCACAGTGTTGAAGGGAAATGCTTATGGTTTTATGCTGTGGTTACTTTATACCACGGTATACTTCGACCACCATACTTTTACATCCTTAGTCAGTGTGACAAACTCCAACACAGACAACGGGCACGACAGAAGCAGCGCAAATGAAACCTAAATGTGGAAGAAACTTTCATTGTACATGTTTACTTGGTGACTACTTTGGCACTATCATTTCCCCTCCAGTGCGGGGGATAGCCTTCTGGGCTTTACTCATCATAGTTTATGAGCGTTGATTCTGGGCAGTTTTACTATTTACCGCTACCATCTCACAGCAAAAACAAAGTTATGACCATTATCTCCACCAGTCTTACTAAATATGTTTACTCATACGATGCTAGTGGTTGGGAGATCATTTTCTAACGCTTCAAATTATTTCCTGACCTCTAATGGGAGCATTTTCATACTGGAAGATATTTGCATTTGTCCATATTTTTCAGTCTACACATTGTGTCCATGAGTGTGAGCGAGAAGCATTTACCAAGTGGGTGGATTTTGGTAATCACAGAGCAAAAAGTAGATGTAGGACTTAAAATGGAAGAGGAATTTCATGGTGGTTTGCATCATTAAACCCCAGTAAATACAGTTCATGAAGTCATCATGTGAATTCTAACAATAATTAACGTTGCTGTATTTAGATACAGTACACTCAAACCTTGACACTATACTAGTAGGGGTGTCAAGCTCCTGTCAGTCACACATCCATGCTTATAAACCCTTAGGCTAGCATGGAAATGTGTGAGAGGTGTATGGTGCATTATTTTTAGCTAAGTTTCACAGAAAGCTTATAAAACCTGGAATGTTACATTCCAATTTTCCATTAACTCATTGTGGTCCAACACGGCGATACTGAAGTATTTACAGTGGAATGCTGTGTGTTGATATGTCAATGAATTTGATGTGTTCCTGCTAATGATTAAGGATGTAATGGTACAGAAAATTTCAGTTCAATTTGTTTTTGGTACAGGAGTTTTCAGTGAAGGAGACCAATTTCATTTGAAAAAATAATAAAAATGTCACTTAGAATGTGTTATGAAATTTGACGTGTTACCAGAAATATAACCAGTACAATGCCGTCCCACTGCTCTTATTTTGTCGATTTCTCTCGCTCCGTTGACATAACTGACAGGGAATCTGAAATGCTCCCAAATCAGAGACCTCAGAGAAGATGGAGGATCTTCCAGCTCTGGCTTTGTACCTGTGACGCTGCTCTGGGCTGTCATACTGGTTCACATTTGGCATGTGTGTATGGTGTGTGTACGACTCTGCTCATACTGTGTGTGTTCAGCTTCAAGGGTTTTGTGGAAAGTTAACCCATTCTCTGACTTCCTTATCAGTTTTCAAATGAATTTTCACTCTATTTAACTTCACCTTCACCAAGTGATTTATCACCATTTATTATAACTATTATCCTCTGAATTTTAAATTTTCTTCCAGTGAAAACCATCTATTTTCTTAGGTTTAATTCATGTAAATGTTCCTAAAATGTCAAATTAAAACCAAAGGTTATTATATAAAAACAGAAAAAACTTTTTTTTTCTCTCAGTTAAATATATCATTATCCTGAACATAAACCCAGTGTGTCCAGACACTGTCATTGATCCAACTTCTTGGGTTTTACTGGTGAATCAATGTTGTAGAAGATGACAGTGTTTCCATGGTAACTACGGAGCCTCTGAACGTCCAAATGGGCCATATCTGATGACCATGAAAAGATGAAAAACTGTATTTTACACCAGTTATTTACATGTGTTGATAGTATTAGTGGATGGACAGTTTAGATCAGTAGATGCTTTTGGTTGATGGTGGATGTCTGGGTCTTTAAGGGTTAAAGCCTGTGTTTGCGTTCTTCTCATAGGCCACATGTTTTCATTCCATAAACCTCTGTATTATATTGAAAGCCCTGAATCAAAATGGTTGAGTACAAACGAGTGCACTGTTACACCCCTACTAATTATACATTAATTAGAAGTGTTTCAGACATTATATATAGATAAAAGAAAGGAGTATAAATTGAGAACATTGTACTTTTCTTTTGATGTTAATAACCAGACTTCAAAAGAACCACACTGAAAGCTGAACCATCCTTAAATGTATCAAATTTGGACATCCATATTGATTTCAGTCAGAAAAAAAACTCTATAAATCAAGACAAAACTAACTCATTAGTCGGTATAAAAGCATAATTGTCCACCAGTGCTGGTTTGGTTAGTAAATTATTATTAATATTTTTTTTTCAGTAAATGATTATAAAAAAGCAGCGGCTGGAAACCCGTGTCTTACTTGTCAGTGATGTTTAATGTGGAAAAAAGGGTAAGTTAGGAAGTAAAAGGACACTGCCTTTGAGACGTGCCTGTCAGTTCACATGATGAATGAATCAGTTTCACATCAATCTGATGCTGAGCAGCTATAATTGGATTATTTGCACAGCACAGAGGCACATGGGGTCTGACCATACTAACCCCAGGTGGGCCCTGGACTTCTGCTCTCTGGCCGTGGACTCTGACCCACAGTCAATATACCTCTGCTTCACTGGTTTTCCACCAGCTAACTAGTTATCACTATGAAAATCTAATAGTAATAGTACGGAGAGTAGATTTATGTCTGATTGTGTGTTAATAGACAATGGATGGTACTTAAGGATGCTTGTATATCAATATTATTAATTGTATTTGTGACAGTAATAGTGATGTCACATGTTGTTTTAATATATATATATATATATATATATATATATATATATATACACACACACACACAC
>JAPSES010000001.1:20783250-20809489 GCA_029822895.1 Maxillicosta whitleyi
TTTGACCTTGACCTATTTTTCAAGGTCAAATACAGTAATATTACAGTTTTTGCCTAATTGGATCACGCCTATGTTCATATAAAACTTGTTCTGTACTAAATCCACACACTTGTGGATTTTCTAATTAAATATCATACTAAACAAACTTAGAATGAACTATTAATACCCACATGGGAGCTACCCGTGAGTTTGTTAACAAACACGGTCTATATTTTCAAAGTAAATCCTTGCCTCATAATATTACTGTCTCAGAGTTGTAATGCATTACGTGACTCTTGTATTACTTTTTAGTTACATACAGGCTCTCGTCATAAAATGGCTTGTGCGAAGTAGAAACACCCCCAATAGAACAGATAGGAAAAGCTTTGGGAAGCATAAATTTGTGCTGTGAAGTACATGTGGATGGATAGCTCAGTTAGTAACACCAGCAGGAACACTTTTTTCAACACTGTACATGTTCAAACTGGTGCTGAGGGTGCTGGTAGATAAATCCACAATTGCTAAAATATTCTAACTGTTCATAGATACGTTTGTCGTATCATTGCTGATCACACGGGTCATGCTAACTATCTTCTGTAAAGCAGGGTTAGGGTTAGTAATGAGCAGACGACCCTTTGGCCAATGTACTGTCTTCTGCTGGCTTCAGCCATTGACTAAACACCAACAGGAAGTAGAATTTTCCTGCTGCATTTTTGATTCCTTAAGGTCTTGTGATTTGTTTTATTTTTTGTTGTGTTTGTTTTCATTTGAGCAATTAAATAATGGGCAAAAGAAGTAACGCAGGTGCTATTGAACATGTACTGAGTAAAATATTACTGAAAATTTATTACACTACTGCATTACAGCAAAAAGTAATCCGTTACTGTAATCCATTACTTTTGTAACACTTTACCCCCAGCACTGATTATTGGTGGCAGTGCCCACATAAAACTGTACAATATAAAATGTTCTGAATGTTACTGTTACGTTTGTGTCAAAATAGCGATCATATACATATGAACATATCAGAGAAAATATATTTATACACAGTAAAATTATACATCTCCGTCTTGATTTAGTTACAAGTTGTTTATCACTGAATGATCTACGACTTGTTTTGTGTTTCCACACTAGATGGGATGTCAGTGGGCTGGATGGAACATATAGAAAACCACCAGAGACTTGGGTCTGTAGTCTGATTACGTTTAGTGTTTGCATTTAGAGTAGAATAGAATAGAATAGAATAGAGTAGAGTAGGATAGAATGGAATAGAGTTGAATTCAATAGAATAGAATAGGGTAGAGTAGAGTAGAATAGAATAGAGTGAAATAGAATAGAAAATAATAGAATAAAATAGAATAGAATGGCCTTTATTGTCATTACACTGAATGTACAAAGAGATTGGAGAGCTTCTCCGTTTTCAGTGCAAACAGGTAATTATATATAACATATAAGGTGCAAAATATGTATAGAATAAGGTCTTACAAGGCACTGCAGTTAAGTCAATATACAAATGGGATAGATAGATAGATAAGATTAATGACTAAAATTGGACAATATTGAAAATTGCAATATTGCTCATAATGGTTGAATATATACAGAATAATTATAGTGCACAGGGTGATTAATACTCACAGATGGTTGTATTACACAGGATGAATGAATGTTGAGGTGGTGTGTGTGAGGTAGCAAATGTATATATGTATTTAAGCAACAAAAACACTGGGGTTTGTGTCCAATAAAGGTTGGGCTTTGGTTTAATTAATAAATCCATGTCATGTTCATCAGCATGAGTATAATTTTCAATACACTCTAGAGTAAATGCTCTTCAGAACTAGTGTGTATTGTAAGTAGAGTTCACTCATTTTTTGTGGAAAGAAATATAATATGTTTTGGACAATTTACTTTTCATTACATTCATTTACATTCTGGAGCCTGTGAATTAAATTAATCGACAAACTTTTATTTATTAATTTATTTATTTTGTTGAAATCCATTACTTCTGAACCAATACTCATCTCTAAAAGAAGAACCTGACTCATAGCTGATGCAAAAGTCATTTTAGTTTGTGTTTATTTTGTTTTGTTGTTACTTATTCTCCTTAAAAATACTCATTCCACATAAAAACTCAAGGAGTCAACAATTAGGCTGGTCATTCTGTTCATCCCCAACAGGCAACATTACATTTCTAACAAAATACTTTTGAAGCTTTAATTTTGTTGCATATGAATTTAATTTCCTTGAGACGGGGTTGCAAAATATTTATATATGGCAGACCCTGCAAAATCAGCGTGGCTCTTTCAAGTTCTGATTTTGCTGTGTGATTTTATTATGGAAAACATCCGCTGAGGTTTAATAGAGCCAGACAGTTGGAAGCTGAAACAGTCAGAAGATCATGTGCTGTTCTTGGAAGTAAACTCAAGCCCCAACAAACCACTTCAGAACCTTCAAATCTTGTGAACAATTATGAAACAGCACATCATAAGGTCTAGTTTTCTCCACTGGTGGGCGGTGACCCAAAAATGGTCTGCAGATTTGCAGAAGATGTTCAGGACACTGATACTCATACTAATACTGTAAAATTCTGTGTGTTGTTGGAGGGTTTAACAAGACTGTTGTAGTTTTGTGAAATTTTTCAAAATTTTTTTATTGTTATGTAGAAAATCAAAGTCAATGAAGTTACCATATTTAGTTCCTTACAAGAAAAACACAGATAAAGTGAAATAAACATGTATTTTAGAACTGTTGCTGTCACTGTTTTGTAATATATGCAGAAATGACTAAAATAGCCACTTACCCATAAAAGATTAAAGCAAACATGCTGAATGATACATGATAAAATCTGACTAAATCCAAAAACCACTGACACTGTAATGTTGTTTAGAATAAAAACAGCTTCTACAATGTGTTTTGAAGGGAAAACATCCCATATTATCAGCTCTAGAGCTGAAAATGTACTTTATAATGATAATTTACTCATCAGCTTCTTTATCACTATACTTTTTGTCTTTTTTCCCCTTTTGCTAATATTGAACATGTGCTTACCAGCCTGTGAAATAGATTCTGCCTTTATTAGGATTATAGTAAATGTGGGTTATAATGTGAAATGAAAACTTGAAACTTGAAAAATGAAAACACACTTTAATCATACTTTGAATTATTAAAAACATATAATTGTAGGATATGATTATTAGATTGAAACTGAATACAGAATCTTTTTTTTTTCTTTACACCAAAGACATTCACTAAACGGGTTGTTATTTCTCAAAGCAGCACAAAGGAGCATTCATAGAATGGTTTTGCATGGCTGCGTTACAGTAAAGCATTGTTAATATGAAAAAAAAAAATGTGTCTGTGTGAAGTAAATGCCCAGCTGTGTTAAAAACAATGCATCCACTGGTGTAAAAGAGGACATTCATCCTGCAGTAGAGAAGGGGGGATGAGACTGAATGCAGTGAATAAGCTGTCAGCGTAGAATTAGCATGTTGCTGTATGATTCTTGGCACTGACGTCCCACAGGGCAGAGATTGAATCATGAGTGTTTGCCTATAATTTTATCATATTACAGCGTGTCATCCTGACAGCAGAATGGTGTCATCGTGGGAAAGCTAATTGAATTTCCTGGCTGAACGCGCCGTACCACCGCCACTGTGGGTCTGTCAGGGTAGTGATGACGCGTCATGCTGGACATGTGAGCAGCAGCGGAGAAAAACCCCGAGCCCGCAAATATCATACCGCTGGTGAATTTGTCACCCTGACATCACACCACAGTCACCACAACTGTACTATGCCGGTTTGAATGCTTGATTTATATTTGAGAACGCCGTTAAGCCTCCTTTTAAAATTCTGTCAAGCTGCTACAATATGAACATTTTGATTGCGTTTTTTTTTTTTGCGGCGTTAAATTTGACAAGAATAACAGTGAGAGCATTGTATATTTTGAGCCTATTTAAAAACTTGACACGAGATTGGACTCACCATGTGGTTGTAAATAGATGAAGTCTTTGGGGGCACTGGTCTTGGGTGAAAACAGCTCTGGCAGAACTAAAGAGTGATTTACTGTATTCACCACTTGGCCTGCTCTTTTCACTGAGAAATAGGCTAAACTGAAAGAGGAATAAATGTTGCTGAAGTTTTCCCAAGCATTGCTCAGATTCATTATGTGCATAACTTACTTAATAGCATTCCTTCCTTGTACACTTCACGCCATGCCTACCCACCATGCACTGCAAAGGCTTTATATGCTTGCAGTACTATGGAAAGGCTGAGAGATGGAGGGGTCGGTAGGGGTGATGTTAGAGTGGATGAAACTTTTTTTTTTTTTTTTCATCGTGACATACAGTTAGAATTTTCTTGGGTGGTTTTTCCTCCAATAATTGACAAAAACAATCAAAGAAACAAATGGATTTCCGTGATTTTCAAAGACCAGAAGATGCAGGGAACATGATGTTTTCGGAGAATAAGCTTGTGGTGAGAACATTTTTTTGTTATAAAGAGTCCCCACAGCAAACAGAGCTGATTAATTCAGCCTCCCAACTCCCACCCCTGAAAATGATTCCCCCCACAGCACAGGAGCACTTGGGCATGTTTAGCGCAAATGTAATTACGGCCTCGGTAAGCGGCCAGCTTTTTAAAGAACCCCTTCTCCTCCTCTCTCACTTCAATACCTGATGATGTCATGGCCCTTTGTGGGGTCGCAGAAACTCCTCAAATCAACTGCCACTCATGACCTTTTCTTTCACTTTTTTTCCTCTCCCCTTTGCCCAATTCTTTCTTCCTCTTTTCTTTCTCTGGTTCATAACTGAGGTTCCCTTTATGGGTTGATCAAGCAGCCCCCTCCCATTGGCTCGCTCCGCTTTTGGAGCCACTTTATGAGAAATGCATGCCCCTGTTTAAACGTATTGATACTCCTCATAGACGTCCCAGTCTTTTGTCCTCCTGGCCGGCTCAAGTTTAAAAAGTTCCAGAACATGAAAAAAGGCCTCGGTATACGGTATTGTGCTGACAGTCCCACCTCCAAACATATTTGACTGCAGACATATTGCAGTTGGACAGAACAGAGCAATGCTGCTTAGAGAATTTCACCCGTTTTACAGCCACTTTCAGTGGCAGAGAGGAATGTAATCTGGCAAACAAATGTTGTGACAGACAGCTTGTCTGGAGGGTTTTATGGCCCGTCTGCACTGTTGGTACATGGTTACACCAGTCCCATTAACAGTAATGCTGCAATCCAGAAGAGTACGTTCAGTTTTGTCATACTGTTTGTTTGGTTTTTTTTATGTTGTTGAAGATTTTGGAAACTAATAAAATTAGTGCCAAAGCTAATAATTTCATCAGTTGCAAAAAACTTGATAAATAATTACTTAAATATGTTAATTTTCTTCTAAGCAACTTCTTCTTCTTCTTCTTAAGATTTTATCCATAAACTGTATTCAGATTGTCTTCCCAGTTTCAGTCTCTTTGTGTGCTTTAAAATGACCTCACTGGACGAGCCATGAAATAAGGAGTTACTTATTAACTCAGCATCAGTTGAACGCATCAGTGGTCAAATTTCCTGGATTACCTTGGTTTATTTGCTTTTGTGTTGGCTACAATATAAAAGTCATTTTCCTCTTTTAGGATTCTGGGAAAAATGTGTTTATTTATTTAAAATGGCCTATTTTTATGCTGCTCATTATACCATCATCAGAGGAAATAATTGTTGGACTCGTCTACAAACTCTAATGTGAGCTGAAAATGAATGGTACTGGCATGCGGGGGTAGGTGCTGAAAAACCCATGAGTTGTACCAAATTTTCAATATTTCCTGTTTATTACCACATCAGGGGATTCTAAAATGATAAAATCTGCTTTTGATATTATCAGAAGTTGGAATTCTGCATCTATAAGTAAGACAGTGGACATTAACTCTACAGAGCTTTTTAAAAAGACAAATGTGTTTCATCTTTCCTTCTCTCTTACATGGTTTTTCAGATTATTTTATTTGACCCAACAGTTTTGTTTTTGTTTAAAGGTTGCTACGCAGCAGTGACTAGCACCTCTTTCTCCTTTTGCTTCATTTCACTTGTCATACAGACCTCGTGGACAATACAAAATGAATGAATCAGGGCAGAAGTGGTGAAAATACATGACGGTTGGCTTCCCCACTGGGGACTTTTCAGTAGCATACATACAGTTTATGTCTAATTATGGTTGTCAGTGTGGGAGAGAAATAGGGGAGGCATTCATTTGTCCTTTGGCCTGATTTTCTATCTCCTCCATGGTTCTCTCTTCGTCTCTCCCTTCCAAGTGATTACAGCACACTTAAATGCCTAATTGGCTTTAGTCCTTATTAGCAATACAATTATACAGGCCTTGGGATTCTCATGTGTGCAGCCATCTGTAGAGAAGAGACACTATTCAGATCTATCCATAATTCAAACCATAGTTATTCTTCAACTGGCAAGCCCAGGCCTTTGTGAGCGTTCTATGGTTCTTATCCTGGCTTGCAGGGCCCCTCTTTCTCTGCTTTCTTTTGATCATTACCTCACCTTTGTGCTGCATTAATGGAAACCTCGCTGATAACACAAAGAATTATTTTTTTCATTCATTCTGGTGATGAATTTAGTTGGAGCTCAATGTCTATTTTTATGAGGATGACAACATAATATTTGTCAGTATCCACGTAGTTTGTTGTAGACTTGTTGCATCCAAACATGACTATAGATTATTATTATTATTATTATTATAGATTTTAGCTCATACTATGACACCATATATAACATTTATATGTAACTGTAAGTAATACAACAGCAATTTTTACACAGATATGGATTAAATAAATGCTATATTTTTGCATCCCTTTTAGTAGCACTGATATGTGGTTTTGTTTTTTGTTGTTTTGTTTTTTTTTTTCAATGTCAGTACATGAGACCAACAGAAGTGAAAACTGGCTTCAAACACAGAACTTTGTTGAAATAGTTTAAGGCTGTGAACTGAAATTCAACATTCATTAAAAACTTTGTTTTTCAAAGAGATATGGCCTGACTGATTCCATTTTTGAAGATTTTATTTAATATAAAAATAAAAGTTTTGGGTACTTTTTTGCAGGATTTTACTAGGCATGGTCATTTTTTGTTTCATATAGCCTTAGTCATTTCTGTAGTTTTGAACCTTTACCAAAAAGGTTTTCTGGTGTTTTGACTCAGCATTTCAGCATTAGATTAGACTAGGTTTTTATAGAATAGAATAGAATAGAATAGAATTTATTATCATTATTTAAGCAAAACACACACATGAATTATACATAAATTCTAGTAAATAAATACATTCTTCTGTCATTTCTGTGCTAACAGGCAGTTGCACATTTTAAAATTTCTTGCTGTGTTGCATAAAGACACTAAAACACTACTTTTACACTTCCTTGTTATTAGATTGCTAACAAAAATGCTAGGTAAGCTTAAAAATGATTAGCTCCATGACAGTGACAGTCCTTCCATCCTTCCTACAAGGAAGTGCAGCTGTCAGCCTGACAGTGGGAAGTTCATGAGGTTTGAACTTTGGCACTTGTGATGGATGGATTAACTCCACCCTCTATATTAAAGCATACCGTCGGAGAGCTTTATTATCGGTGGCCATATCTGCACACCGAGGAACCTGTCCATCTGCCCGGGGTCTTCCTCCGCTGTAATAAGACAGCTCTGATAGTATCTAATGACAAGGCAGACACCCCGGTTCCTGATGCCATTATCAAAAGTGGCCTCATCAATCAGAAGGCGGTGTGACAGGGGATGTGTGTGTGATGACAGGAGAGATCGGTGATGAGAGGCTGGAGTGGAGGAGGAGGAGGAGGGTGAGATGAAGGGATGATGGGTGGATTGAGGGGTGTCAAGGCTGCAAACAGGAAGAGGCGGGGAGTATGTGACTGTAATGAGTTGTTCCACCTTTTACCCCCGTCGACCTGGTGAGAGGTGGTCTCATTTGGGGCGTGGCCGAGCGCAAAAGAACAGCCCGTGGAGACGATTTACACGCATGACTAAATCACTGCTTTAACAACAACAACAGAGGCTCAGTTAAAGATCGGATTAATATCAGACTCCTAATAATTAATAAAAACATGAAGTTTGTGACTTCAGACATAAAACAGTCTTGTCTTGTTAAAAGTGGTTTGACAGTTTCATAACACTGACAGTTTTCCATTTTTACACAACAGAAGTCATTTTGTTTTATGAAATCCAGGACATTTTGAGGAATTTGCATGAATTGTTAGATTGAATTGAGTAACAATATAATCTTGTCTTTCAGTTTAAGGACATATTGCATCTTAACTCAAAGGAACACTTGTGTTACTCAAGCACAGGAAATTTCCAACATGCTGAATGAACTCTTGAGCGATGTGGAGGAAGGGGCTGAGTTTACGCTCACGCGGATTAACATGTTTGGAAATTCTAACTCTCTCCATCTGACATCTTTGTGTGAGAAGAAAAGCAGAGAACCTTTGACAACGACATTTTTCACATGATCAGGGCTGGATGAAAAAGTGCCTTTGAAAGGCAGTGAAGCCCAGGAAAATTGTTTGTTGACCACACAACAACCATCGTATTGCGGCTGTCAGGCCTGCGTGGCATGAGGAATTCCTTTGGGAAACAGATTAATAGTTCATTTTCATGGCAGTTGCACAGAGAATGAAAAAGAAAACAGAGAAAGTGAAAGAAAAAGAGGTGAGTGAGGAAAACAAAGGACAGGCTTTGCTGCAATAGACAGCTTTGGAATTACACGTATTAATGAATTTATAAAAATAATCATTTACTCTGTTAGGATGTGTGCGTGCGTTCAGATAACAATCCGTCTGCATTTCCCCCACTCGCTTTGAATAGCAGTTTTGTTTTTCCAACTCAACGACATTGTCATCCAGAATGCATTCTCAGCGACAAGGAAGTTTAGGAGGATCACTCCCCCCATCCATGTGTTCCCATAATCTTCTGTTTTATTTTATCAGGGAATTGCTGCAGAAACAATGAGCTTCCTTTTCAGAAATGTTTTGCATACCTTTCCTGAGTATATCAGTTTAGCATGGAAATAAAAACATGTTTATGCTAGCACCAGAATGGCTTCAGGAGTATTTGACATTCGCAGCTTCATGAATAGAATTTAAGCTCTAGAAAACAGAACATTAGATTTTCTATAGTGCAGAAGCTACGTAAACCCTATTGTGAAGCCTATTGAAAATTTTATTCTCATTTCTGAAGGATGATCGCAGTTACGTTTAAGTTAATATTGTTCTAATTATTACATTACCCGCTTTAAGTACATTTTATTTCTTTAATTTGATTTTAAATATACAACATTAGGTTGTGAAAGGGCAGAGGCAGCACATTCTTTTACAGGTTGTGCTAAGTATTCATTTGGAACCAGAGCATTAGTCCTTATTTGTTGCAGGTGTCACAGTTTATAGCCTTGGGAACACGCTCAACAAACACTAACAAATCACTTTCCTGAGCACAAGTCGGTAATCCTACGGTAACTACAGTGTAGTGCAAACTTTTGTCTTTTCCTAAAGTTTTTACACCAGTAATTGTTCTAAGTGCAGGTATCAATCAGAGCCCTTGCCATTTACAGTACATTATCTCCTACATTAGCTGCGTTGAATTATGGGAGTGCAGGTGGAGACGCCGTAAACACAGCTCTACGTCAGTGTGTGCATGCATGTGTAAACTCCTTGTTAGCTTGTATCTATGCACGCCCATACCTATAGAGTCAGACAAGGGTCCGCTCCTCAATAGATCAAGGCCTCGCTAATGGCGTATGATGCAGCGGCGGCCTCAAAATGAGCCATGTAAAAGAGTCACATTATCGATTGTGCCTGGCGAGTCGTGTGGCCTCCAAACACCTGTGATTTTAATGGCACGCTTACTTTTTCATGGTTGTGGGAATAAATCACAATGTAGCTCTGCTTTGCTGAGTTGGGGGGCCCAGTGGTGTGGCAGAGTGCTCCATCACATTTTATATTGTGTTAATAATGTCAGATGTATGTGGGGGAGAGAGAGAGAGGCCTGCGTGCATTCATCACAGGCTCGGAGGTACAGGGAAAGGACCGGACAGGGTGTCGAGCTGGGAGACAGACGCCTCCATTGAGCTTTCTGTCATTCCTCCACAGACTCAGACAGAGACTGTGAGGATCTATATAAGCTCCGTGCGACACAGCATACAATCTGTCTGCTGGGCTTTGCCTGGGAAAAGCTGCTCTCAATAGCACTAAATTTGAGCCCAGCAAACATTCGTCAGGACATATGCTTTTATTCTTGCCATCAGAGAGGTTAATGGGATTAATTTGCAATTTCAATCACTCTGAAATGTAGCTATAAATAATTCATAGTCTCAATGGAAAGTAAGTCTTTTTTCATTAATTCCTTAGTCATTTTCACTTCATTTTATTTGATAAATGGTTTGATCTAGAAAAAGCATATTGAAATGCTCAGAAAAAATGGGACTGTTTTAGCGTGTTTGAAGAGAGGCCAGGCATAATACTGTTCTTCTCACTCTTTAATGCTCTGTCGGAGAAGAGTGAGGAGATCATGTCAGGAAATGCGTCCCACCAAATCTGTTCCAGCACACCTTCCAGGAAATACACTTAATCTGGTCAGCATTACCAGGAAGAATTTACTCCAATCAATCCTGTGACATGTGTCTAAGTATAAATTTGGAAGAATTCTTAGTATTATACTGCATTAAAATGTATGATATTTATGAAAAGTGTGTTTTCTATTCATTACTTTTCGCACCTGCAGGAATGTATACGCATTGCAATTACTCTTATGCATGTAATTTGTTGTCATGTTTCCACTCCCAGGACCAAAATAACAATGAAAGTCCCTTCAAAAAGAAGTCTTCTATGTAAATTATTGTAGGTGAACAACAGGTAGTGAGCACGCAGCAGTGTACAATTATTACAACCTCTTGGAGCGATAACATGTAATCCACAAGCACCCATCCCTGCAGGCACTTAAAGACTTTGACCCCTTGCACTCCCTAGCAATGTGGTTAATGCAGATTACAATGGTCTGACTACCGAGAGCCCTCATCACAGCTGCTCCCACCTCTCCCAGTCCACCCTGCTATAATTTAGCAGGCTGGGCCACTAGCTTCCCCCCTTTGAAGCAAAGTCAATAGAAATTGGACCAAAACTTTGTTAAGAAGAAATAAGAATAATAATTAAGAAAAATACAGCCTTTTAGAGCCATATGTCCAGGGGTGAGACGGAGAAGACAGGAGTGAGAGTGTTCTAAGAGAAATCAGGCAGCTCACTTTGTCAGAAAAGACTTGGCACCTTCACGCTTCCGTTTCTCTGGCTGCCAGTGGCCTCATTTGAGCTACAGCAGGATCAACTTCCATAACAACATGAAAGTTAACCACACAGCACGTCCCCTTTTATGATTTATCTAAAATGGTTCTGATTATATAAACCGTGAACCTGAGTTACAGTAGCCAAACCCCTGCTTATTACAGTCACATTTCATCAGTTAACGGTCACTTTTTAGTACCTTTGTAGACTTAGCAAAGGGGTGAAAAAAAGCAGCAAAAGGTTATTTTGGAAAGTCTCCAAGCCACAGGATTTATTATGCCTTGTCAGTAAATTACGCTGTGTATTGAATATATTCTCTCTAAACTAATTGACCAGTATGGTGAGAGGCGCTGAATTAGGCAAATGGGCCCAGGATGTGAAGTTGGACTTGATTTATTACTTTGAATGCAACTCAAATCAATGGCTCTGCTCCCCAAAACCATTGCATTTCACAGCTGAAATCATTGTTATGCTTATGAAAAGAGAGATTATGCGGGCTTAATGAGTTTCAGTGGTTGAATGTGTTTGCGCGCCATTCAGGGGCGAAATCATATTTAATGGCTGACACTCAGTTCATGGCAGGTCCTCCTTTTTCTCAGTGGCAGGTCACCTTCGTCACCGGGAAGGCCCTTTCAGAGGGGAGGGCCAAAGATAGGGTCCTACATTCATGAAAAGAGGAGCACAAACGCCGCGCATGAGAAATGAAATGGGAGAAAAGCAGTTGATTTGCACACAGGACTACAGCTCAGCTTAGGGTTGGCTATAGGCCTCAGCCTGCTGACCTCACTGTGCCAGACTGGGACCTCACTTGCTTTAGGAGACGCTTTTGTTTCTCCTGTTTCAAGAAGAGCACTAATTTCATTTCAGTCTGGACAGAACCAGTTGCCTTGGCTTCTAGGTGAAAAATGTTGCAGATCGCTAATAAATTAAGATGCTCTCTTTCTTCTGTCTTAGAGCGGTTTGTTCCGATGTCCAAAACTAAGCCCACAGTTATATTTTCACAACTTCTAATGCATTCATTTGCAAATCAACTCCTTACAATTAATTCTCCAAGAAATTCTAAGCGGCTGATAACGGTAGTAAAGTACAGCTATAACTTGGCTGACAGCATTGGCCTAAATACTTGTTTTCACTAAGGTTCTTTTTTTTTTTTTTTTGTCACAGACCCTCATGCTGCCCACAGTAACCAACTCTTTCCCTGTGGGCATTTTCTTTTCCCCAAATTTCAACACCAACTGGATCCTCGTTTATGGCACCTGGCAGATTAGTCGGTGTTCACTTATGTACTAAGACTCCTATCCAGAATGTAAAATGACGGTAAATCTATTTATTCGATTTCTTATGTTTTGACAAGAGCTCTACGATAGTTATTCTTGAGTGTTCTTCCACAAACCATATTAAATTTCATACACTAATCAATGCAACCACTGTAATTTGACCCCTTGTCAATAGTAATATGCTCCTATTAGGAACAATGCATTACCACAGCCAGTTATGAGATTAACAGTCATTGGCTGACAAATGAAAAAGGCCATCCTTATTCCAGTTTAATAAGCACTGAATCCACTTTATTGATTATTCACTGCTAATATGCTCTAGCTAAAATCAATGCGCAGCCTGGCTCTCATTTCAATATGAATCTAATTATTGCTAAAGCTAAAGCAAAAGAAATAAGCAGGAAACAGATTGACATGTTATTTTCATTTGGCTGTATATAATGACCTCAACACCAGCCGTTGTTTAGTCTATTCACAGGGTCTGTAATGTGGAGTTTTAATAGCAATCCTTATGGTTTTATGTCGGCTCCATAGAGCGTCTTAATATTGTAATCTGCTGCTTCACTGAAGTTCTGAAGAATTTTGCTTACTTTTATTGAACGGTAAAAGCTAATATTGTCAAATTTAACAACAGTAAACTGTATTGGCTTTGATGAATCCATATGGAGTCAATTGTGGGGCACTGAATCTGACAGTAACTCACACGAATGAGCAAAAATGTGCCTCTACATTCCTCAGTAGAATTCTGCTCAATCCTCCTTAAGTCTCTCTAATCACCTGGTTACACATAAGGCTGTTTGGTTTTTCAAATCATCTCTAGTTAGAGAGGAGTGAGCGAGACAGAGAAAGACATCATTACTCTGTAATAAAGCATCCATATGGTGTAAATGTTGAGCTGGTGCAAATCCCTTCAGCTTAGCTGCAGAGCACCCTGGCAGGGAAGGTCAGGAGTAAATGCGTCTGACGGAGGCATATGCTTCTTTTTCTGCCATTTTTATTTCTTGGTTTATGGCATGACTGTGAGATGAAAGGTGCATTGGTTAATGGGTCGAGTTTGCACTGTATACACATACCGTAATCCTGTGTTTATGATGGGGATTATCTGATAATGACAGTAATACTGTATCATTTTTAACATGAGTATCCTTGTCTTTACTGATGCAGATGACAGTGTACATCTGAGGTACAGTTTAAGGCAGGGGGGTCAAACTCATTTTAGTTCAGGGGCCACATTCAGCCAAATTTGATCTGAAGTGGGCTGCACCAGTAAAATAATAACATAGTAATATATAAATAATGTCAACTCCAAACTTATCTCTATGTTTTAGAGTGAAACAAGTCATATTATATTATGAAAATGTTTTCATCTACAAACTATGATTTAAAACAATGTGAAAAAATAAGAATAATTTTAACAATATTATGCTTCAGTTTATCATTTTCACATGTACTTTATAACATACAGTGGATCTACAAATACACAAAACATTCAATAACATATAATATTGTTAAATTTGCACTTGCAAACTTTTCAGGTTGTTCATATTTCCTCATATTATTCACATGTTGCAAAATTATACTTTGTTTTGGTATCAATACATGAAAATGTTCACAGAGTGGTGAGTATTTATTAAATATCATGGTAATATTTTCCCAGTTTGACCCTCTTGGAATTGAATAGTTCTGTCTATGGCTCCTGAACTAAAATGATTGTTAATATCTTAGTTTAATTTTAGCATTTCACAAAGTCATCACATGGGCCGGACTGGACCCTTGGGTGGGCCAGATGTGGCCCCTGGGCCACATATTTGACACCCCTGGTTTAAGGTTAGACAGTTTTATGTTGCATTACTGTTGGAACATGTCCAACGTCCAATATACAAAACGAGGCTTCTAGCCTGCACCTGAAGTTATATGTTAGAATTGACCCTCATACACCTGAACAGACACCTGCAATTAATAGCAAATATTTAATAACTTTTGAACCACTAATCCTATGAATACATTGAAAAAAATTAGGTAAAGTGCAGTTTCTCAGCTTTTCAGAGGCTCTGTAGTAAGCATCGTCTTCTGCAAAAGTTACTCCCATGTAAAAATCATGCTTTTGCCCCATTTTCTTTTTTTTTCTTTTTTTTCTTGATACAATACATTTTGAATTTACCAAGAGTGGCTATGAACATGTATAAGGTAAATAAATAAAATCTCACAAAATACCTGAGTTTCACAGTAAAAATGTAAAAAGCAGAGGTTAATATTATAATATATGGTCATAGATTGCATAAGATAGGTTAAATATAGAGAGAAACATATATTGCATATTACATATATTACATTATTTTTTTGTAAACATAATTTCTTGGCTGAGTCACATGGATTATGATCCCACACTACATCACAGCATTATTGACAATAATCTTATTGCCCTGATTGTGAGGCCTTTAATGTCAGAAATTGCATTTTACACATTTCATGACATGTTGGGTTCAAGTGATGTGGTTTAGCGTGGGAAAAAAAACAATGAGACTGTTAGAGGTGTTAAAAGTGAAGACATAAATCTTCATTTTAGTACATTTGTGCGTATATAATCCAGTAATTATGTATTTGTAAAATGTACTGTATATTGTGGATGAGGGGCTGAGAACCTACTATTAATGTCATTTTCATTTATTGAAAGGTGACACCTGCCGACTAGAACAATGGCACAGTCAGACAGACGGGCGTCCACAAGTGGGTGGGACAGCATAAGGTAACCCTTTTTATTATTCTCACAAATGCACTGAGCGTACACACTCATACTTTATTCAAACATAACTCTGTTGATCTGTTTTGAACTCTTTCTGTGTCCTGTCTATCCTAATAAATGTGTAAAGTGAAAGCATGATGAGATAATACTTTGATAGTGAAATAAGAAGTGGGGACAGCTACGAAAGCTTGACAGAAGTTCTAACTTAACCCATCATCCCAAAACTTTAGCAGGAAGTGAACTTTTATCGACCCCACATTAACAATGTTGAACACAGTATGATGCATTCGAGTGATTTGGGAATTTAACCACCAAGACCGTTAAGCTCCGACAGTGAATTTTAAGAAGAACGAAACAAGAATGTTGTACTTTCTCCCCCATCCCCCAGTTTGAAGTCTTGTACTTTGCCAAACCTTTTAAAGTAGACAGTAGTCACCCTGGTCTTGAAGGCTCTGCCCCTAATTACAGAGCAGCTGTAATTACAGAACCTGGATGGAGAGAGAAAGAGAGGAAAACCTAAATCCAGCCATTGTAAATTTAGATGACTGCCTTCTGATGATACCTGTTTTTTCAGCATTGAGAGGTGCAAATAATCCCATCAAAGTGAACAATGGCTACACACCTGCCTCCTACTCTTCTGTCCAATTACATGCAGCTCTGCCTGCCTCCTCTGCCTCGACATTGACCTTATATTATGTTCACACTTAAAGTGCTTCAAATTATGAGGTTCTGTAACTACTCTACTACTAATGAGAAGTACAAAGTAGAACTAACTAGCCAAATTCTGCACACGCAGCCATGTGTGTGAAGAAAACATTGTAGTAGTTGTGTGCAGGAGAAGCAACTGCTGCGTTGTGAATAAGGTGACCATCATGTGATCATTTAGGAGCAAAAACAGGCCAATGATCTATTTTTTATTTATGTGTTATGTTATATTACTGTATCTTAAGGTGTTGAGTTTTCTCATGGTTCAAAGTCTACATATTTTCAACATTTGTTTACCACAATAAATGTTGTTCTTATTTCCAAACATGATAGGACTTCCTTTATTACTCTTCCCCTGAAGGGAAGGCACAGGGTATTGTTTTTGGTTCGGTTTGTTTGTTTGTTTGTGAATACTCTAGTAGCAAAACTATTGGTTGAATTCATACCACATTGGGTTTACAGATCACCAGTGACTCACAATAGACTTTGTTTCATTTTGGGAAAAGTAGGTCAAAGTTCAAATTTTTTAATGAAATTTTAAAATCTTTTTTTCCCCATTTATGTATAATGGGTGAAATTCTAAATGTTTGTAGCAAAACTATTGGTTGAATTCATACCAAAGTGGTTTTATAGATTGTCAGTAACCCAGAGTAGATGCCATTACATTTTGGGAAGAGTAGGTCAAAGTTCAACTTTTTTATGAATTTTTTAAATCTTTTTTCTTCTCTCATTTACTAATAATGATCAAAATTTCACGCCAAAAATATCAGTTTTGTTTCAATTTACTTCAATCTTGGCACACATATAGAGGCAATTGATATGCTAACATCAGCATGTGCATAGACATGATGTCATCAGCTGGATCCATGCCAAAATAAGCTACAATATGTGTGAGGGGAGGGGCTTGTTGTACCTGGTACCACTTGTTCTGAATGATTCAAATCTATGTATTTTATATTATTCATACACTGGTCTGTTTGCATTCAGTGGATGAGTGCTGGTGTTAATGAGATGACCTCAGAGGTCAAAGGTTATACTGCTTTCCAGTTGAGTTATCAGCACACAGAGCCACTGTGTTTCAGAAAGCAGTTGGAGTACATGTGTGCATATGTACACATGTGTGTGTGTGTATATATGTGTGTGTGTGTGTGTGTGTGTGTGTACATATGCACACATGTACTTGCATAACCTTGGTGGCATCCACTCAGTAAAGTGTTCCTCAGATCTCCTCACACCCACTCGACCCACTGCTTACTGTGATTTATCTTATTTGGCCTCAGGGTCCCAGGTTACATGAAAATGATTCCACATTAACCATAATCACTTAAAAACATAGCAGTAATTCAGCAGAAATTGATTAAACATTAATTAATCCAGTGTTTAAAGTGTTATCATGTGCCCCCATTAGGGTTGTAGGATTGGTCAAAAAAAGACATTTTGCAATTAATCTGTGTAATACTGTGAATGTGGTTATTAAATAAAGTGCAAATGTTATTCATTTAGAAAAGCCAAACATACGAAGTTCAGTAAGCATTAGCACTTAAGAAATAATATAGGAAAAAAAAACATAAAAATCCTAAATTAAAGAATATGTTTTTGACTGATTGTTATTGCGACTACAGCTCTGGTTCATTTTGTCACCTTAGCCTCCATGGTTCATGAAAATATTTTACGCTTCAAAAACAACTCTTTGCATTATTTTACAATTAACTTCCCAGTAAAATTAACATACAGAGACATGGGCAGTATGATTTTGTTGAATTCTGCCTTTTTATTGAATTTTGCACTTTTCCTTTACTTTTATATGTGAAGAAACTCTAATATCGTCAGTCTCTACATTGTGTCCAAGTCAAACCCACTTTCATCCCTGTGTGAACCCCTTTTCCCTCTGAACCATTACCCACGGGCCATTAGGACCTGCTTAGAGTTTAAGTCAGTTTTTATTGAATGCTCTTTTACGCCTCTGCGTTTGAAGTGAACACCGCTTGGTTGTCATTTCCTGCTTTTGAGCACTTGCTGCTCACGACATGTGTAATTAAGTACTGTGCTGAGCGTCCCATGGAGTGGCCGGCCGCACTGTTGATGTTTAATACCCGCACCCAGACACAACGCCTCATTGACAATGCCATGGTTCAATGGTTGTACAATTACCCCCCAGGATATTTTTCACTTCACCTTCACAGGTACAGAGTTCACTTCTCTACATGTCAGTCATGTCTTTGGTTTATTTGGCAAAACCATCACATAAGTACATTTGACCACCAGGAATACTGCTTTTTTTTTTTTGTGAACTTTAACAATATCTCTTTTTGAGGGTGTGTGTGTGTGTGTGTGTGTAGATGCATACTTGTGCATATGTGTGTGTGTTTAATATTTAGCATTTGGATTGAACTTAAGAGTGGATCCCCTTGAACCTTTGTGCTCCCTTCTCTATTTCACAACAGAACGGATGTTGATAGGCGGAACATGGTTAATATCAAGTGCAATCATTACACAATCTGCCCCATTACTACAGAAAAAGTAAAAAAAAAAACATAACTCAGTAACCTGTTTCTTCTTTTCTCTCATGGTGATTAATGATAGACTAGATTGACTCTGTAGCACATGATTTTCATAGCTCTATGAATTTACAGCTGAGGCCTTGGGCTGAAAGGAAACTTCTCAAACAAAGGTCAAAGCAAAAGGCTTAAGGAGGTCTGGCTTTGTGTGGCACAGCTGGAAATAAGGCCCTGGGATTTTTTTTTAGCACTTTATGAGCCTGTTGTGAGGCTGATAATGTGCATTGTGGGAGTAAGAGGTTAAAGATTATAGAAGAAGTTAGGGAGCGTGTTCTTCATGTTATTGTTTTGAAGGTAAATCAAATTCTTAAACATATTCCACTGATAAAATACATACATCAGCATCATGAAACAATGAGTTAGAGGAGTTAGACCGAAACTTCTGTTACTAGGCAAAGAAATTCACATCGCAAATGGCACATATATTTATTAACTCTATATACTTTCTTTTTGTTGCACACAAAAACCAAAAACCTATAAACTCGTACCCACTCACATTCATTCAAACAAGGCCATAGTGTTTCATAGATTTAACAGTGTATTGTTTCTGTGTCAGCCAGAAGCCAGTGTGTGTAACTGTTTCTGTCATGGCTGACAATTTGATAGTTTTTCACACTTTGGTTTGCCAAGGCTTCCCATTTTTCTCCACTCCCCATTTCCGCACTAAAGCCAACTGAGGTTTACAAATATTGAGCCTTAATCCTCAGGCCTGAGACAGCAGGGCTTGCTGTGTGGTGCTCAACAAATGACTGAGTGTTCATGAGCAAAATTAGTTCAGGGAGGCCTCTGTTTCCTCTCTATGTTGATATAGGGGCAAATAAAAAGCTGCGTAAACGTGGAGCCTCATTTTGTGAGTGAGTTGAACAGCGAGTCATAGAAAGCTAAAGAGCCAAGACATACTCAGAACTTTCATATTTATAAATGTCATTTTTACATCCGGTGACTTACATAGAAAATGCTGTGCGTGAAATATTATTATTATTATTATTATTTTATTTTTTTTTACAGTGTTTTTAGTTTTTAATGTGTAGAAACGCCACCTTTGTTTTTTTTTGTGGACCAAAATACAAATGAGTTTATTTACCACCATGTCACCTAAAATTGTGTTCATTCATAAACAATCAGACGTGTTTTGTGCAGGTTATATATCAGCATAATAATTAAATGTTGTTTGTTTGTTAACAGTTTAGCATCACAACTATTGGTTGAATTCATACTGACCTGAGTTTATAGATTCCCAGTGACCCAGAATAGATGTGATTACATTTTGGGAAAGGTAGGTCAAAGTTCAAACTTTGAAAAATCTTCCCAATTAATTATAATGGGCAAAATATGTGCGAGGGGTGGGGTTTGTTGTGTCTGGCATCACTCAATAATAGATGTATTTTCTCACTAGTAAAACTGTTCCATTCATGAGCATAAAAGAAAATAATTCCCATACTGACCTGGTGTAACATAAGTAACATATCAGTAATAAACTTATAATGGTTGAGTTAAAGGAGTTAGTTTGTCCAGGCTCAGAAATGTAATAATATATCATGTAAAAATACTGTGTTACATAGAAGCATGACAAAATATAAAGAATTTGACTAAATAAAGTAATTACATCTACAGTTCATAATAACCATCCTGAACACAATAATCAATAATAATAATAATATGCTGTGGTTCTTACTTTTAGCAGCTCCTGTTAGTTGCTCATTGGACAAATTAAACTTTTTGGACCAAATTTTTGACAACCCTCGCAACCTAAACTAGTGCTCATGGGTTTTTCCTGACATGTGACCTGAAATCCTCAACTGTGATTGTACGTTTGTCTGACTCCTTAAAAAATCTAAATCAACTCAAATTCAATATTTGGGGAGTTTTGTGCTGAAGTGAATGATGTGTTCAGGTGTGTGTTGTGTCCAAACCCAGTCGTGTTGTACACTGTTGCTGCTGTAGAAGAGCATAAATGAAGTTTTGGCACATGAAATCCAATTAGGTTTTCATAGAAATCAGTCTACAGCTTTTTTTTAATTTTTTTTTTTTATCATAATCAAGTGATTTGTACAAAAGAAAAATAAATAAAAACTGAAGATGAGGGCATACCAGTTCATAAACATGTTAATAACTTGAAGCAAACTCCCAAAGACTTTCAGAGCAGAGTAACAATGTAATATTTGCATCAAGTAACAAGGAGATAACGAATGCTTTGTACTTCAACATTCTGGGATGACGCATTTGGCTCTGCGCATAAACCCTCCTTATCACAGCTGTGTCGGGTATGAAAGTGCTTTTATTTCTGTGCAGGTTTCTGTTATTGTGGAGTCATGCGACAACAAGCAAACCCTAAATGCAATTTTCTGAATCCGATCCCAAAAGAGTACAAGGTTTATTAAAGTTGCCTGACTCACGCTCTGCTGTGAGAGAACTATCCATATTGTTGAAGCAGATGAAAATATGCAATATGTGCATGTTATTGACTTATTTTCATTTTCAATTATGGCAATATTCTCCTACAACAACTGATTGGACAGCAGCGCATTGTTGTTGATTGGATTTTAAGAGCATTCACCACAGGGATGCTTGTATCCACATGATCTAATATACACACACACTACGGCCTTTCACAGAGCTTCAACATGCTGCCTATTGGCGGATGTTTCCGAGATACCCAGTTCCTCTCTCGCACTCCCCCATGTGAAACCATCTGTGGACGTTTTTGTTATTTGTTTGATTCAGGCATGGGATTCATGGCAAGGTTGCACACTGGGGGAGTTATGATGTTTTTAGTTTCCTGATACTGTATGTCCTGAACAATGTGTGCTGCAAAAATAAATATTAATCTATGCACAGACTTTGTTCCCAGCCAGGCGTTGTGTGTATGTGTGTGTGTATTCTGGTGTTTTAGTTTCTGGACCAGGCCCAGCTTCCAGCCCCATTATCTCTCTGTGTCTTTGTATGTGCTGATTTATTTCAACAGTGCTCTTTTGGCCAAGCGCTGGGTGCCTCCTCTTTGTCAGCTTCTGTGTGAACGCAGAAGCCTTTGACCACCTTTGACAGTGTGAATATTTTAGCTCCTTTTAATATGCAGCCTGAACTTTTATGTAAAGATGAGGAGTGGGAGGGGGATGCGGATGGGAGGGAAGAAAAGGGAGGGTTCTGGGGATGCGGGGGTAAAAGGGTGTTAGTAAATGTTTCTGGAATTTGACATTGATGATATCAAGCAGCAGTGATAGAAAACTGATTTACAACATATATGGAGTCTTATTTATGTATGTTTGGGAATATAAATAATGGTCATTTACTCTGTACTCAACAAGTTACTACAGCTACTATGGCTTGCCTTCAGATGTGACACATTTCCCAAATCCTTCTCCCTTTTATGTCTTTTTTTTCTATTTGTAATGAATTCTTGCAGTGGTACATCTAGACTTGTTGACTGTACACTCTCTTCTTTTGGCAGAATAACATAGACCTTCCCAGCGCTAGCAGGTGTTCTGGGTGCCCTGGTCACTGGTGAATTTTATAGTAGAATTTACACCTGTTTTTGAGTAGCAACAGGGTATTACTAAGTGATCTTGGGTTGTTTTATTCTTAAATCCATCAGTTATTTTCACAAAAAACTGGATCGGCCAAAAATGCAAAATAATTTCCTAATAAAGTTCATAATTTACTAAAAGTGGAAATTATGGAGTAAAATTAAAACAGAATAATCAAAATTAACTTTTTTTTTTTATGTGGTTGTCACTTTCTCTCAACCTAAATGTAAACATATTTGATAAATAGAAATGGAAACACTGCTATATTTGCCTGTGAGGATTTACATTATTCAACTAAAAAATATGTTTCTTCAGAGCTTCAACCTCACAAACACACATATGTGGAGTCCATCTGTGGGGAATCAAAGTTCAGTGATTGGGTCTTTGATTTCTAGGAAGCAGCAGTTGGAGTGCAGGTCCAGCCTCAGTGCTGAGCGGCTGTTTGGGGCCAACAGCAGCACTCATCTCCTCAGTTATTATTCTGACAGTGTTTGCTCAGCCTTGCTGACATATGTTTCACAACTTGAGATGGTTCTGTTTTAATCTGCCCAACGCTTTAAGATGTGAACACAATTGCTGGTTGGATTTATTAATCCAGCTGGTGTTTTTTGTATCCCTCCCCTCCTCCCTTATTGTCTTCTTCTCTGCTTCCACAGTCAGGCCCTTATGTCCCTGACACCGACTTAAACATTTAACCTGTTTGCTTCTTGGTGGCTTTAAGCATAATAGGAAACATTAGTAATTAAGCCTTTACAGGGCACTCATAGAAATACTACTACTACTACTTTTGAGATTTTTTTTTTTTTTCATGTGGAAATTCCAAGTTTATTGAAGTTACCATATTTGGTTCCTTACTCATAAGTGATTATATATAAATAAGAAAGAACTATATAAAGAAATACAATAAAAATGCATGTAAGGTGAAAGGAACATGTATTTTAGAACATTAGACCAACATAATGTTGATCCAGACACCACATCCACATGATCCGTTTGAACATCCTTCCTTACATTAGTACCATTACTTCATCATTACATTAGTACCATTACTTCATAGTACCTAACAAAGCAGGTCCACTCACTATTCATGCACAGGTGGACCTTCCAGACCCTGTAGACCACATTAGACTTAAAATTGTTGACTCACTGTCCTCACTGATAAAGGTTTAAACTGTTCCTCTGATATTGTTTGTTTACTGTTGATCTATGGTGTTGACCTACTGAATGTTCCAACACCAATGTCATCGGTTACAAATAAGACACTGAAAGTTTTATTTTAACTAAGATCAGTTAGTTTTAACCAACGTCTTCTCTTAGGTTTGAACTCTGGCACAAGTACTTTGTCCCATTTTTCTCACACTATACAAACACGCTCTGGCTGAGGCAGGTCCGTCTTATGACCAGACTGATCATATCACACCAGGACAAACAATAGCACAGACAGATATAGTAGAGATTATGGAGAGATAGACGGAAGACCTCTCCAATCAGACAAGATGGACATAGGAGGGAGTGAGTAGCAGATTTCTATGAGAAGCAAAGGGGGGAGCGCTTGTGTCATGGCGGGGGTAGGCCAATGGAGCGGAGAGGCCCTCATGCCCCTGCTGATCACAACAGGGGATTAATTATGTCAGCATAATAAGTACAAATGGTGATCTGAACGTGGAATTAGCCCCCTGAGCAGAGGCTGCTGCAGCGCGCAATGGAGAGGAAGAGTGGGTGGTAGTGGAGGGGGGGACTGTCCCAATTTGTCCTAGTCTGTCTGCCTATGCAGGCACAGGGGTGGAACCTCGGGTGGGGTAGCTTGTTGTCTGTCAGGCTGGCAGACTGACTGGCTGGCAGGATGGCTGATTTGACTGGCGGGGTGGGTGGCGGAGTGGCCCACTCTGTCATTTCTGTTATGATTTTCATGGATGTCAGTCTCAGTGGCAGCAGGACAAGGCACTTGCTGAGCGGGAGGCACACGCGTGTTCAGAGTCTCATTCATTACCCACCATCCTCTATCTTAATCTGGATCAATCCCACTACTTTACCTTAAAGGGGTCATATTTTGTTAAAACCACTTTTCTAAGTCTTTGGTTCATTTATTTGTGTATTTGGACCCTATTTGAACCCTCCAGGTGCTGCAAAACTATATTTATATTCATTTTGGCCAAAATCAAGTGGATTTCTATGACCCATTTCAATTCCTACTAAATTTGTTATGTCTATAAATAGTTATGTCACAACATTTGCACATATAAGGTCAAGATTTCCGACAAACATTTCTCTGAGTACGACATAATTGTTTATCAGCAGTGGTTGTAGTCCATACTGAAAATATGTCCAACCTTTGAGGCGATTACCTTAAATGTTCAGTTGTTGGTTGCAACGGGACAGAGCAGCACAGCCAATAGCCTAGAGGGGGCGGGGTCATGCACATTTAAAGGGCCAGCACTCAAAAATGACCTTTCTGGTGTCATTACTCTGAAATATTGTTGAAGATGGACCTGTGGAGTTGAATGAATGAACAATTCAGACCCAAGCAGAACATTTACAGTTTATGTAGATCACAATGAAATGGTTTAAATTGCATAATTCCATTTAAAAAAGCAAAATATCACTACTTTAAAAGTGAAACACTTTTTTTGTTGTTGTAACTCACATCTGACCAGTATAAAATTAACTCTAAAACAGCACAGTGAGTCTGTCCTGTCTTCTGTGTGGGTGAAGAGAACAAGCTTTGGCTCTGACTCTGTTTCAGATCAGGTCGTGCTGCCCCAGGACTCAGCCCAGAGGCAACATGACCAACAGTATACAGTGTTCATCCTTAGCCTCCCTGTTGTAATAGCTGTTGTCCCTGCTGGCTCTTTGCCTGCAGCACTTCCCTTGACCAGCTTGCTGTCAATGCCACACATTCTCAGTGCAAAAATGTAAACAAACCATGAAGTCCTGTGTGCTGGATTAGACTAGAAAACACCAGAGGAATACAACGGAGTGAGACTTAACTCCTGTTTGTTGCACCTTCATTCCGTCAAACTACTCAGTATAAAATTTATGAACACAGAGTAGGGAGGGCATTATAGTTTCACCTTTAACTGCACTGGAGTAAGCCAAAGAGCCAGATCGGCACATGGAATAACCCCCCCCTGATCGGAGGCTACAGCTTAAGAAAAAAAAAAAAAGTGTTCAAAGAGGAGCTGCTGTTGTGAAAAAGAGGTTGAAGGTTTTGATGGCATATACTGTAATATTAGCTTCTGAAATTATAATTGGATTTTTTTTTGGATGTCTGTATGATATATGCATCTGTATTGATATATTACTTGCAGTAGCACTGGAATGGAAGCAAATCACTGTACTGTTGTGGATGTGGCCAACTGAGAAAAAAGGCCATTCTGAAAAAGAATATATACTGTATATATCACTATTCACAAAATGACACCACTTTACCGTGTGAGTTGTGACATGCCTTTGTTTCTCTTTTACCCCTTTGCATATGCATCACCACCCCCATCCTTCTGGCTATTATGCTATTTAAAGTTTTGCTTCCATGCTCATTTGCACATACACTACCTCTGAGGTGTTGGTTGTGATGTACTTGAAGTAATACACTAACTATAGACGAGTGCCTCATGCAGCTCCATGCTCTATGCTGGTATTGTCAGTGCCTTTTGTTCAGTTGCACTGGTCCTGATGCTTCATGCTTGTCCTTATTGAACATTGGCATACTGTCTAAAATCACACTTGGATGTCGCATTAGATTTGTGGTTCCGTGCAAAGTCAGCATGGTGAGTCAGCCTAACATCATCATACAACAGTTATGCAGTGTTCATCCTTATACGATATCTGTGTAAGAGGAGATTTAATTTCCAAAAGTGACACTAGGTAGGAAACTATAATTACAAGTATGACTGTTTGTTTACACTTCTAATTACCTCCGCCAAGGAGGTTATGGTTTTGCCTGGGTTTGTTTGTCTGTCTGTTTGTTTGTCCGTGCGTTAGTTAGCAACATAACTCGAAAAGTTATGGACAGAGTTTGATGAAATTTTCAGGATTTTGGCAATGGCACAAGGAAGACATGATTAACTTTTGGGGGTGATCCGGAAGAAATCCTGGATTCTGGATCACTTTGAAATTTTCGTTAACATTGGGGTC
>JAPSES010000001.1:20815272-20837769 GCA_029822895.1 Maxillicosta whitleyi
GGGGTTGTTGCTTACTGAGTCTTCTAAACTTAGTCAGCCCTGGCTCTCTTTGTAATTATGGTGTGTTGCTACGGATGCGTCCCACACTCTCCCTTCATAAGTGTCGGTTGAGCGTTGTTATGGTATCAGATGCATGTATTTGTCGAGAGGATTATGGGTAATGTTCCGTGGTGTCTGATCGGACATGTGTGGTTTGCTGCGCTCTGTTTTCATGATGCATTCCTTGGCTCGCAGCCGTTCATGGCAAAATGTTGTGTGTCACAGACTAAACACTCAAAGACCAGCTTGTCTCTATCAGAGAGGATCAGTTGTCTCTTTTCCATCGATTCTGGTTCTGGGTTTAAAACCAGTGGGTTGTACCTATTTTTTATGTTAAGGTGTGTGAGATTATTGGACAGAAGATAGTTTCAGTTGTTTTCTAGTATTATCTGAGAGTCCGGTCATGTTTTTATATCTGTGAGAACAATGAAAATACATAATGCCACTTAAATTTTTACCACTATTATTAGCCTATTTTTTTGGTCAAACATTTGGGAAATCTAGAATAATAAAAAAAATCAAATATTCATTAATGTCAAAGGTCTAAATTATTTCACTGGGCCTCTGGGAACCAGTATAACAGTGCGGAAAACGACTGGTGCATTCAATTTCCTCCAAAGAAGAATCGTTCTGTAATTTGATATTCCAATTCTTAATTCTTGCATTAATATATTAGATTATTGTAAACCTTCATTTGTCCACTGCTTTTTTTTTTTTTTCCCCAGCAGTGCTTTGCTCCATTGTCGTCTCACATAAGAACCTGCCCACCAGAACCACAGGCCACTACTGTTGACCACAGCAGCACAGCAGCAGTTTGAGGTTTAGTTCCTTGTTCAATAGCACCTCAGCAGTATTTAAACAGGCAACTTTAGAGTCGTTTGACCTCTTTTCTAAACTCTGCTGCTTCTGTGGCGACGGTTTCCCATGCGTTAAATATCATAAGAACACAGAAATGACTCAGACCACAAAAAGCCACTGTCAACAGAAGAGGCTGTTTACATAACTAAAAGTCCTAGGTAATATATGCCAGCTTTAATGTTGGGGATATAATAAGAATGTAGTCTATAATGTACCCGTATTGCATTTACTGTTGTTTTCCTTCTTGGAAATGTATCCGGATAACTTTTCCCATTTTTTTTTTACACAAATATGAGTCGCATTTAGTCATGTGATGACTTTCTCTTCTTGTAAAATAAACTGTACATATTAATCCAGCTACATAGAAACACATATAAAAGCAATGATTCTTCCTTTCCAGAAAGAGACCTCTGCAATTTTATGTTTAATGGCATTTGCATGTGTTTGAGTTTGCGACCTGACCAGACATCATACCATACCGCCTGTGTTAGTAACAGGGCGAGGGGAGCAGTGCAGCCGCGTTATTATACACCCTCATAAATCTATGGCCCCTGTAGCATTAATGTCACTAGCTCGTGATCTAGGGTGATAGGCATGTCCGGACACAACTGCCCCCCCTCCTTGTGTTCTTCGGCTCTTTTCTCTGTAGTGTGTATGAAAGAAACAAAAGGTCAGGGGTGAACTCGGTAGCATGACAACGGGCTGACAGACTCAGTTGCTAAGGGGTTAGGTGACGGGGTGGCACGGACACAGGGTGACAAGGTGATGGCATGAGGTGACAGAAACGTTACCAGGTGAGGACGGAGGTGAGTGACGGCATCTGACCGACTCACCCGAATCGCGCGCTCTCTCCCCTGTACTTTGTCTGTCTTTCTTACTGTCATCCTTCCTCTATCCGTCGACCTCTCACGTCTAACTCTCAGCATCCATCACATTCCGTCACACCTTTGACTCTGTCTCCTTGACTTTGACGGCAAATGTGTGTGAGTTTTTGGCTCTATTTTTCTTGCTTGTCCACAAACACAAAAGTAGATGTGCTCAGCCTTTACATACAATCAGATCTCATACATTCATCTGCTCTGGAGTCAATAAGTGGCTAGCAGTGACTCTTTTCCTTGTCCATAACAGCTACTTTCTGCACGTATATGCTTGTATATGTGTGTATTCGCAGCGGTTAACATCTTTCCTGTTTGCTCTCTTAGCTCTGAGTCACAGCTGTGACGTGCTGCACCACCTAAGGGGGAGGCATACATACTCCTGTTGGCAGTTGAGGAGAACCAGAGGGAGGAAATGAAAGGTACTCCCCTCATTTCATACACCAGCAACTTCACACACTGACTCAGCAACCAACCATGGCAAATGTGTGTGTGTGTCTGTGTGCTTATAGCCCATGAGTGTTTACATGTGTATGTCTGTGTATCAGTCTACTTATTATGCCTACTAAGAATAACTCTGCATGGTTGCACAAATTGTCTGAGATCAGCGGTCATATTTGCACAATGTGGAGTGGGGCCGTGTGTTCACACAGTATGAGGGGGACGTTATTCTGCCGGGAAAGGATTTGACCTGTCTGCCCCTTCACACACCCAACGTCTTGTTCGCTGCAGCTCTTCCTAAACAGGGAGGTGAGGAGAGACACAATAGCAGCACTCATTGACTGGGTTAATAAGTATTCTGTCTTGGTCCCAGTCAGATGCTCTTTACCTTCTAATACACTGTCTGTGTGTTTCAGTCTTCAAAGCAGCACAGTGACCTCATGTCTGCCTCACACAGCTTTTGTAAACTAATGAATGACAGGGGCCAGAGATTCGGCAGTCTAGTTGGAACAGCCTTGTGCGTGGGTGTCTGTTCGTGGATTTGCACATATATAACTTCATCCTCTTGTAATTGTCCCGTCTTATCTGCTCGGCTCCTGTGTTTTAAGAGTAGTTTACATGCATGGATAAACGTAGGAGAAACAGACTGTGTGTTTTTGTATGTTTGCGCACATGTAGACATTTTCCTCCGGGTCATCTCGGGCATGTCACTCTACACTTTGTGTTGGATTGTGAAATGTGTTGTTTTGCCAAAAACAGACACGCAGGTTATGTCACCAAGCATTTTCTTTACAGATGTATCAGTTCAAAACAAATTTCAACATAACAAGATTTCAAATCCAACCCCAAACTGTTTTTAAATACATAAATTGTAAATTACAAAATGAACTATATTTCTACCTGCATCACTGTGTCATAATATTTTTTTTATATTTTATATTTTTATATTTATATTTTTTACATTTTTTTCCCTTTCATAATATGTACATTCAAATCCTGATGCTAATGAATACAATCCATCCAGACAAGAAAAAAGTACAAAAATCATGTTTCTTTAGTAAATCAAGACTCACTTTACTTTTCATTTGTTCTTGATTTGTCACACATTTGTTTCTTGTTGTCCCACTAATCTCTGAACAAAAAATATGTAATAACACGTAATAATAATAATAGTATAATAAAAAAAAAAAATAATGAGTACATTATGTAGCTAAAATGATGCATTTTATCAACATCTTGCCAAACATCCGTTGTTGTATCAGTAAATCTAATTGGGAAAATATAATACACCGTCATGTCAAAATCAAGTTTTCCACAGAATTCTGTTTCATCTCATTTTGATGTTTGTACAAAACAAAACAGGTGTTTATTTGTATTTAAAATTTGGTTCAGTAAAATAAAAATATCAGATACATGCATGAAATACATGCTGTAGGATTAAAATGAACATTTAAAATGGTAGATTAATAGTAGCGTTAGTGTGTTTTGTATGAATCCTTATATTACTGGGTTTGTTTTGGTATGACTACATACTGTAGTACCTGCTGTTTAAAAAAAAAAAAAAGAAAGAAAGAAAAGCACAGCCTGCAGCAGCTCTCATGTCGATGGCTGTTGAAAGGTGTTCCTTCAGTATCTGGCAGCATCAGACCTGGCAACCATCAGGTGTCCTGGCTTGCCCGACTGGTTAGCGCCACAGAGCCAGAGGAGAGTATTAATGCAAGAGGGACATAAGCCATCAAGTGTCAGCGAAGGGAAAAACTGGAGACGCTGCCATGTCCTGATGCCACGTGTTATTTGTTTACAGGAAGGTGCTACTTTGCTATGTGTGTGTTGCTAAGGACCATGGGTCTGGATCGAGAGATAGGCCCTCCTTCATCCCTAATGACTATTGAGTGTGTCTCACAAGATGACAGCCTGCTGAGAGCACCTGGCTGGCACCCTGCATATCCCCACACTAGTTACTGACATTGTAGGAGGCCCAAAGAACAGTTTATGTATGTGCATGTATGAGCAGCTGTCACTGAATAGCTATGAATCAAGAAGTCACATGATCTGCTCCTTAATTGTCATGTTTAAGTCTCTACTTCAAATGGAGAGATGGAAAATTCCAAACGGCAGAGGTCATGCACTCAGGCCACTAGACCTTTGTGTTTGCACACGCGAGACTGAAAAAGGTAACAGTCTATGTTTATATAATTTTATAGCTTTTTTATGTCGGGTAAGAAGAAAAACAACATTTGCCTGTAAGTAAGTCAATGATTTATGTCATGTTTGGACAAGTATGAACAATCCATCTTTGTTCAGAGACTTAATTTCCTTGAAAATATCACTATTATTACATAGAGAGGAATGCGTGTCTAAAATCAGAAACTTGATGTGTTGATTTAACTCTTGGTAATATATTAAAGCTCTTCAGCTGTGGAGTCTGTAATGCATTTATTTCAAATTTATGATGATAACTTGGCTTATTTTTATGGCGGTGCACAGTAGCAACTGTAAAGATCGTGAGTAAGTAACTGCCATTGGTTTTTAATTCCATACAGCAGCCCACGGTGAGGTTTGTTACAGCATTATTCCAGTAATCATACTTGTCGGAGCCCCTCCACACTCACAAAGTATGGGTGAGACACCTCGCAATTACTTATCTGCATTTTGTTGAGACGTTTATAATTCCCACAACCTAATACAGGAGCATCGACTCAAATTACAGGCTTTAAGTTACACGGTGAGAACTTATTTATTGTGGCACCTTCTCTTTCTTTGCTGGTGTCAGTCGACTACAAAACCTAATTAGTGCTTTCAGCACGACACCCATTAGCTGAAACCCGATCCTTGGCCTGGTGGAGAAAAATAATTATGACATTCCTCTTATAAATCATTGGTTATGTCTTGAGTCCTTTCAATGGAAATATGATTTCCCACTACAAATTGTCCGACCTGTTTTATGTTCTCCAACACATAATTAAAGCCGTGGTGTGTGAGAGGAAGTAATTTTGTTCAAAGGCTTTTGGCAACAGCAGTGCTATGTCTTTCTGCTTGTTTAGAGAACAGCTACTGGCAAACCTGGACATGTGAGCTGTGTAATGGATTAGGAACAACGGCAGCAACATGTGTGAATAACCTGCATTTGTTAGTCAGCCAGGAGACATGGGAAATGAAATACATCACGGAGTGGCAGGGGTGATCTGTGGGTCATCAGGTACAGCGAGGGCCACTGGCAAAGCACTTTCGGACTTGGAGAAAATGCGTCCACTCATTAGGGACTGCCCGGGCCAAACAAGTCTGCTTTATTCTCCCGGGGAGGTTGGCTTTAAACCACAAGTAGCCATGCGTGACCTGGACAGCCCAGTCTAACCGAATGAATTCCAAAGTCATAACAGACAAACATGTCCGATGGTGAGCTTACACGTGCTTGATGTGTATTACAGAAGAAGAAGCACATCCATGTTACAATACAAAGGCTTAATATCATCTAGTCTTTACTGTTTTATTCATGATTCATTGATTATGATAGGATGGCTGGCAAAGTATTGGTATTGGTAAAATTTGGCTCTGATGACGGGTGATGGTGACTCATAACTGCAATGACTGATCTTGAAAAAAGGCCACAAAAAAGTAAGAATCACCTATATTATGGTTTTATGATACAGATTTGCTCTGCATTTATCTACTGTCTGTCAAAAGATCATCCTGGTTTTTTGTGTGTGTTGTTTCTGATGACAGTGATTTTTAGATGATTACATTAACTGTTTCATATTTTGCTTCTGCTTTGAACGCACAAATTCTAGTCCCACAACAAAGTTTGATTTCAACAGAATGGAGATCAAGGTCAAACTAAATGAAAAATAACACACACATATTTCTTTATAACATTAAGTAAAGTGTGTTTGGGCCATTGAACTTCACAAGAAAAATAAAATATGGAACAACTTTGCTATGGATGATGTGTTGTTGTGGTGAATTAAGCTGCCTTGGCAGACATTCGTTCTCTCTCTGAGTGCTTTTAGTTTAGGTATTTATTACTTTGACTTACATTTCACATTAGCAGACATCATTCATTTCCACTCTTTAATATTTTCTTCGGGTTCATACTAGCTTTTAGATTCTTTCAGCGACAAACAATCATTATTCTGTGTGAGTCTGTCTATGTATCTATGTATCCATCCATTTCGTGATAACACCATATGGTCAGATAACTGCAAAGACGTTGGCACTTAAAAATACTAGGGTTTAGCCCTGCTTATTGTTGTTGTGGATGGCCTAATCTCCTTCATACAGTACTTGTAATCCTCCTGAAGCAGGAACATTAAGTTATAGTGTCCTGTTTATCTATGCCCTTGCAGGCAGGGAAAGGTAAGCTGTGCCTGTGTGTGTATGTGTTGAATATGTGTGGGAGGAAGTGACAGCCTGCTCCAATGTCAGGCAGTCCAACACATAGCTGTCTGAGTACCTTCCAGAGTTCATAGGGCAAATCTTGTGGTAATCTGCTAATCCAATTGGCCTGTCGTATTCACATGATCTGCCAGGCTGCAGGACAGCCATGTTCTGTTACAGACACACATACACACACACACACACACACACACACACACGTATGAACTCAGGCCTCCTATCCTCTCCTTGTCTCACGACAGTATTGACTCCATGACACCGGCCTGTTTGATTCAACTTAGGCTTGAAGCAGATTAGTGAAGGTGACTCCTGAGGGGGAATTCCGCTGCATAATTGGCAGAATTTATAAACCAATTAAAATAACATTCTTAAGAGCACTATTCTGCAGCTATTATTAACTCTGTGTGATGGGATAAGCAGGGGGCCCACTGATGCATGTGTGCACACTTCCTATCAAACATACAACTGTACAAGTGTGCCTGTGTGCTATTTGAAGTTAACATGATCTGAACGCAGTGGACACCAACAAAAGAGTTCCTGTGTAGGCAAACTTTGCTTGACCCTGTTACTGTATGTGTAGGCAGAACCACAACATGTTCTTTGTCTCATAACCAACATGCTGGAAAATGAAAGAATGTTACCTGCTTTTATATTTCCCATAAAGACATCAACATAATTAACCACATGGACCTGGCTGCACGATAACCACTTTAAGCAATTTACATATGTAGAGTTTCGCACTCTTCTCACGGATATTATAACATTACTTTTAAATGAATGTAATCATATTTAGGCAGTCTTTCTAATCCTTAGCCCACCCTACTGTGCTGTCTGTGCTAAGTGGCATACCATATATGAAAGGAAAGTACTGACTACATATGGTTCCCATGCAAACATAAGATAACAACCACATCATGGCTTCCAGGCTGCACTGTACGAGCGTGTCGTGCTCTGTAGCACCAAAGCTGAGGCTTAGGAAGGGACTGGATCCCATTTCCCAGGCTGGAGCAGGTCCTGGGGGCACAGAGTGGAAACTAATTGCAGGATATTGGTCCTAGGATGATTAGAGGAGGACATGGAATGCCTGGTCTGTGATGCAAGCAGACCAAGGTGAGACTAATGACGGATGCATTTTTTTTATGTCTTTAGATGAGTGCATATCCCAGTTTGTTACTTGCTGCAGTGTGAATAACTGTACAGCTCCACTAATTAGATCCTACCTACACTTTATAAAAAAAAAAAACTCCAATAAAGAGCAACATAAAGACACTCTTTCAAGCAACAGCAGTAAGATGGACATCGGTCCGGGACAGAACAGGGGGTCATCTTGACCATGTTATCAACTAACTTTTGATATACATTAACTTTCACAAATGGGCCGTGCATTTATCTGATATTAATAATGGGTATCCGTCTCATATTGAAACAAACATTTGGATCAGGTATTGGTGACAATGTTATTGTATTTAACTCTATTCTATTTCCTTTAATTCTTTGTTTGCATACTGTATATTTTATAATAATTAATTTATTGAGTTGAAAAGGTCTAAGTGTTGTATCAAGGTAAAAATAAAAGAATAAAAGGATAAAAAAACGTAAAAAAATGTTCTGTTTTACATTACAGTGAGGCATATGTCTTATTAAAGCCCCAGTCACAAAGCTTCTTCTTCTTCATCATATGAACACTGTATACAGTTGTTACGGTCTTCGTAAGGGTGCCTGGAGACCTTCCTCCGTTAAACCTACGACCACTTGGCAAATTATTTGGTCGTAAAGTGAATGTACGTCAGCCTTCTATGGAACTCATGGCGCTCTCAAGTCATTGGTAGGAAGATCTTACACTGTTTCCGAATATTTAGATCGGTATAGAAACAGTGGCCGTGTACTACAAGACTGAAACTTCTACAGGTACAAGATGAAGAAGAGGAAGATCCAGTGGTCGTTCTGGCTGTTTCAGTGCGACAGCAACAGAAGAAGAGGAACATTCAACCAAAATATTAAAAAAAAAAAAACAGTTTTAATGCGCCAGATCAGTGATCAATCATCACCAAAGTTCATGTGGACATCTGTAGTCATGTCCATTTTCACATTTGCAAAAAAAACTTAACATAGTTTAATCTTACAGTATTCTTCACTCGTTATTTAATTCATTTATTCATTCATTTTCTGAACCATTTGGTCTAGTCACCAACGCGCTGAAGCCTATCCCAGCATTAGAGATGTCCACATGTAATTTGGTGATGATATACACTCTTTTCAGATATTAAACGATATTAACCTATTTTTTCGTTGAACCTTTTAGAATGATGCGCGTTTGATGTGTTTGGGATCGTGCGCTGTCTGTGGTGCTGAAATCCCACGTTACTGCGAAAAAACATACCCAATAATATTTTCATAATATTCAGAATTTGTTATAGATCATATAACAAGGATATTCTGTTTGGATATTATGATTATAGTCTTTTGCATTTAAGACGTGGAATGTGCCAATGTTGTTACAGTTTTAGGATCCTTTTTGGGGCATTTATACTAGAAATGTTAAAAATATGTCTCTCAGCTAACTGTTTTCCGTGCAGTTTGTCAAATACAGTTTCTTATGTGTTTACAGTCCGTGTTATGTGAACAGTTTGTACATTATGAAACATCAGAAGAAGTCAGGTAGATTTTTGGACATGGGCAAATATGCTAATGATAGCCAAGAAGATGGTGAAAAGAAAAAAGAAAAGAAAGAGGAAGGCCTAGTTAGCAAAATGACATGTGACAAGTGTGTTAACCAGCAGTTTTAAGGGGATATTATTCACTTTCATAAACAATAAGGAATAAACAAAATGGAATAAGGACAAAAATCAAACGCCTCATCTCTGGTTAAGACTGTATTCATAAAACACATCTAGTACCTGCTACTCATGTAACACACAGAAAACTCCATTTGCATCTTTACTGGTGTCTTTTAACATGCAACAAGTGGTAGTTCTGTTTTTCTTTTTGGATAATAAGCAGCAGGCCCTTTTCTTCAGCTATGCCTCTTTCAGCGGTTTTACGTTCAGAAATGTTGCCCACAGTGGACAGGAGGCATTTTGGAACCAGTGAAGTGTTGCAGTCCCTCTGTGCAGACACCGACCCTTTGATTCTGTGTCTGCGTTTAGTAGCCCCTCTTTGTTTGCAGTGTTTGTTTGATGTTACTTTAGCAGAAAGAGACAGACACCATTGAGTAGTGGGAGTGCTGTTCTGCTGCGTGCCATTCACGCCTGCTGTAGAGCCCACAGAGTCAAACACAACAAGGGTAGGCCATTGTTTACCAGTGGAACTAATCACCCTGATGGCACCTCCATAAATCCCCCTCCCTGTCGACAGTGATTGGAGTGTACCTATGTGTGACCATGGACAATACAATTGCGCCAAAGGCAAATAGAATGGGGGTGCACTGAGGCAATATTTAGCTTGGCCAGATGGCCGGTTGCATGCAGCAGGCTTCTTGGCCCTTCACATCTGCTCCTTATGATGTGCCAGCAACTGGGTGACTGTCTCAGTTTTAGTTGTTGGGGCTTTCTTTTGTACCTTAACTTGCCCCACTATAGAAATATGCTTTCTTATTTTAACCTGTCTGCCAGTGGATCGTCTTTTTTTTTGCTAGAGGGGTGGATCCGTTCAGGCCTGAGTCAGAATTCTTCTATGATTTTTTTTTTTTTCCTCATCCTGGAAGATGATCAGATTCAGACTTGTGGTGTGGTCCTGTTGCATCATGAGTCCACACACAGAAGCTTGCTTTTGCAGCTGTTTAATATAAATTCTCCTCAAATATCTTTGTCCAGATGGTTTATTTTTACAAACAATACACAGGGCCACATTCCTACTGAGCTCCTGTCCCCACCCCTTTACTGTCTGTCTAACTAGGCAGCTTTACTTCAGAAAAACACAGAGACGGGTGCTATCATGCAGCGTAGGCACAGATGGTCCAGTGACACTGCTGTCATACAAACAGGCTTCAATAAAAAAGATATATACACATGTATTGGTATGGATACATAAGCCATTCATTTTCAAAGGAGGACACGTGCATGTGGTCTTTCATTGCGGTTCATGTGTGAGGAGACAGATGTGCAAAGAGGCAGAGGAGAGAAAAAAACATGCATGTATATGGATTTAGATTCCAGTCTGTTTATTTTAATAGGATACATAGTCATTTGTCATAGATTGCTAGGTTTTTAGATTATTTCCAGATGACAAGCTGGTGTTGTGTTAATGTTAGTGATATTCACAGGCTGCCAGACACACGATATATGAGAACAAAGTTTATCAGCTAAACTTTTGAACATGTGATAATGTTATAGGTAATCTGTCACCTGTTGAAATGCCCAAGACCCAGACAGTGACTCCAGGAGTACACTGATGTCATGTAGATTTATCATCATCATTATAACGCTGAATTATTAAATAGTAGAATCAGGAGGTAAGTGCATATAATACATGTTTTATTAAGTAATCTATATCCTTTTACAGTTTCAGTGCTGCAGTACATTTCTTCTCTTTGGGGTCATTCATCCTAGATGATTTCTTTAAGTGTTGAAGATTTTACAACTATTATGGAGAACTTTGTAACGCTCCTTTAAAAAAGTTTAGCACGTACAGGTGAAATTCGGCATTCAACATAATTTTTTTTTTTTATTATTATTATTATTTTAATCGGAAAAAAACTGAAAAATAATCAACAGTGAGTCAATATGTTTGATATTGTCAGAACAAATATTAATGCATGAATTGAGATGCATATGCAAGTGCAAAAAATCCTAGTTGAAGCCTTTTCTCCGAAACAATATTATGAATTCCATCGCTGGAATGACTGGCTTGTTAGGGTCTTTTTTTTTTTTTTTTTTTTTTTTTTTAGCAGTGTAGGTTTTACCCCGACCCCCACCCACACCTCTCCCCAGGCTCTACTGCCACATCCACTGCACATCCTCCGCTCCCTTCCGGGCCCCAAGCTCTGGAGCCTCACAAAGGAGCCCTAACAAGAGAGAAGAAAGAGCCAGTGCCACTTGGACGGGATTACATCCTAGTAAGATTCTTCAGTCCTCTTGGCCAGCCGCCCCTTAACCCTCCCCTTCCCTGATTAGAAAGTGAGCAGGGAAAGGCTGGCTGGATCTAGAAAAAGGGTCCACACATGTCCGATGAAGTGTTGCACTGTTGTATGGAGTAGACTTTGCGAAGAGTCTTGTCAGTCTAGTCTTATTAGAAAACTGCATGGCTTATTCTCTCTGTTCTTTTTATTTCTACAGTCTGTGTATTATTAAAGAGAATTAGCTCAAAAAACACCCACTGGTGACCAATCTGAAATGTTAACTGGTGATCCACTAATCCCATCAATCCATGTAAATAAATTGTGTAAAATGCAGTTTGTCATCTTTTCATGGTCATCATGATATGACCCATTTGGACGTTCAGAGGCTCAATAGTGAATGTGGAAACACCGTCATCTTCTACAACATTGATTCACCAGTAAAACCCATGGAATTGGATCAATGAAAGTGGATGGACACACTGGGTTTATGTTCAGTTAAGGATAGATTTTACTGGAAAAGTCATTTTTTCTGAAGTTTTCTCTGTTTCTGATATAATTACCCTCAACCTTAATCTGAGCTTTAATGAACATGTATGTGATCAGTGAAGTAGATATTGGAAAATATCTGATTTTCACTTTTTAAAAAAAACAACTAAAAAAACATACATAAAATGCAGAGGGGAATTTTTAATAAATGCTGATGAATCCCTTAAGAAATGTTAAATAGTGAAACACATTCATTTTTGGAAGTGCCACAGAAGCAGCACTAGGTATTTATGGGTTAAATGTAAATATTATTTGAACCTTTGAACCTTTGAAATAAAACATTTTAGCGTCCAAGGGTCTAAGAGGATACCAAGAAACTGACTAAATAATGGGAATGACATTTAAACTGTAAATGTTTTTGTATTTTAACCAACCACATTAAACTCTAGCTGTAGTTCATGCTCTGACATGCTCAGAAATTTGTCTGTAAGGGGGAGGGACCACAGCACTTTTGTTTTACTTATCCTTACTAGATCTTTAATACCTGACTCCACCTTTCCTGTCCTCACCTCCCCTCACTTGCTTTTACCCCTTATCTACATTATCTGTCTCCTTTCCTCTCATCTTGTCTTACATACTTGTACCTACAGTTGTCTTCTTCACTGACTTATTTTTGACAATTTTTATTTCTAATCACAACCAGTAACTTCAACATGTGAGGTTGTTTTTTTTTTATTATTTAAACATTTGCATACTGAGAGAAAAAAAAATACCCTCTAGTGCTTCTACTGGGGAATATTTTTTGCAGTGTAGATGTCTGTGGTGTACAACAACCGAGAGTGAATGATGGCTTCTATGTCCCTCTTTTTACGCCACCTGAGCCCCATGCCCCCTCCAACTGTGGCGGAAGGGGTCAGGTGACAGGTAGACAAAAACCAGTAGCTTCAGAGTAAATGATGCATGCCCCAGGATCAGTAAATAAAAGGCAAGATGCCATTAAAGGAGGGCAGCCTGCATAGCTGCCATTCCTGCTGGGCTGGCGGTGATGTTGAGGTCACCTGGATTTGACGATGAGTGCGGGACTGTGTAGTGTGTTTAGTGTGTCTGCAGATGCCGTGCACTTCCGAAGTCAGCCTTTTTAATTCATCTAATCTTTTAAATGACAATTTATATATGTATTTATTTATTTATGAGTAGGGCTGGGTTTTAAAAATTGATTTTCTAATTCAGTTTGACCTTGATTCTATCAAATCTGACAATTGATTTTCCAAAAAATATATGTTATTATATTCATCTTTCCTGTTATGAGTAAAGGAAGCACTTATTATTGATCAGTAAAAATACATTAATGTAACTGGTTTGAGGCTAGTTGTAAAAGTAAATGCTTTACCCACAAAGAGTGAAGTGCATGCGGCTGCCACAGTGCATGTTGGTATGTATGATGGAAAAGGTTTTGGATCATAATCATAAACTCAATTACAAATGTTTCATCCCTTTATGATTCTATTAATTTCTGTCATACATCTAGAATATGGACTTATAAGACTCATTCTATGGCTTTGTATATTTTTGCCATGTAGGAACGCCTTCTTCTGGCAGATGTCCAGATAATGGGAGATCAGTAAAACCACTGGATCAAATGTGAGTGCCTAAAATTATGAGTTCTTCTACGAGTTCGCAATGTCTGAGCGTGTTTTAATGTAGCTGAAATATCCTTTGAATTAACGCACATCAGGAAAAATCCACACAAAACAAGTGTTTCAGTACGCACATTTATTCACACTTGTTTGTATGAAAGCATTTTGTGTTATTTGTGTTAAAGCAGGGGATGGTGAATGCAGAATCTCTCTTATGTATGTTGTTAAAGTAGTGGTCAAGCAAGGGCTGTGACACATTCACCAAAAAACCCTGCCCCTGAGATAAATGGAAATGGCTTCGGGGCTGATGGTATAGACCAGATGATAGGTGTTTGTAGATGACAGCAGTAATAGCTGTTATCCCTGAGGTTTTGGGTTTTTTGTTTTTTGCTTTTTATTCCTGGTTATCTTCCAAGAGATGTCTGAAACAGTCATTTCAGCAGGGAGGAAGGTTAAGTAATTTAACAAAATAAAACTGATAGGGTAAACACCACATGTAGCTCCGAACGTTTGTCACTGTCATTAGCAATTTCATTTTTATTTTTCTCTCTGGCTGCTGGTGAGCCACTGCTGCCGTTGTTGTTGTTTAAAGGAGGGCAGCGTTGTTTAGAGAACCTGTGTCAGAGCGGTGAACCTCAGAGGTAAGAGAGAAAGAGAAAGAGAGGGAGAAAAACCAAGTGAGACGGGGGTGTTCTGGCTTCCCTCAGGAACTCCATCCTTCACTGGAGCCAGGGAGGCAGCTGCTCGCTCACTCAGCCAGGGCTCCCCTTAGCCAGGCCCCGCAGCACTTCTCTGCTTTCCTCTGGAGCTGGGCTGGGGACCGACTAGGCCTGGAACTCCTCTGTCTTGCACATCGCAGCCAGGACAGCAGCCGCCAGCCAGCCAGCCAGCCAACCAGCCAGGCAAGCCCCCCTCCTCAGCCCCAGCTCCCTGCTCCCAGCCAGGCCCCACTGTGGTGCTCCACTGCCCAGTAATTGATGCCTTGCACTGGGGATATATTTAATCACCATAACAAGAGTTGGTAGGAATAAAATGATCTTGTAAAGGGGCTACAAAGCTCCAAGAACAAGCTGGATCAGAATGTTTGGAAAGGACAGGGTTGGATCTGAGAGGACTTCAATGTGTGAATAAGCATGCGTGCATTTGTGTCCTGTTCTCTTGCGTTTGCACATGACTGTTTTTTTTTTTGGGGGGGGGGGAGTCTCGGCCACTCACCTACATCCTCTCCCCCACCTCATCTACCTCTCAGCCCTGATTCCACCCCAGAAAACACGACTGCAGGCCAACAAATTTCATTACACCAGCCCTAAACTGCACAGTTTTAGAGCCTTCTAATTATTCTTCTCTCAGATGTGGTTGTGTTGAGAAAGGCCGTAAATCAACAGAAGTAGGAGCGCCAGGCCCGGAGCTGTGAGAAAACTGGAAACAAATGATCTGCCCCTGCCCCTTTTTTTTCTTTTCTCACCATCACTCTATCCAGCGCCTTACCTCAGTGTCTGCCAGCGAGTGAAACAGGAGGATGTGGAGCGTGTGGTCTGACTGGGATGAGAGACTGTCCTGGAAGATACTGAAGCGACTTTAATCGATACACTCAACCCCCTACCTGTGTCAGTTATCAGCCCAGATGTACGTAGAGGCGGCGGTCTGGGGAGGCGGGGGGGTTGAGGGGCTCGGCTCTAGTCGCTGTGACACGGTGCGTGGTGGCGATCAAGCCGGCAGACAGCTGAACGGTACCTGGGACCAGGTCTGTCTGTCTGCTCTGCCGTCTGTGACTGCCTGTAATCAGCTTCTTTAAAGGTTCCAGTCAGTAATTGCTCAGTATAGCCCCAAGATAGCAATCAAAGAGATGCTGAACTCCATGCTCTCCCTCTTCTCTTCTCTTGTCTTTCTTTCCTTCTGTCTCTATCTTTCTTTCTTTTCCATTCTCTTTCACTCCCCCCCTCTCTGTATCTTTTTCTGTTGCTTTTTCTTTTTATAGACACTCTGAAAGAAAAGAATCTTAGCATCTGTTATTTAGTGTTTGAGGGAGGAAAATCAATTCAAATTGAACTAATGGCAAAATTGATATTGCTTTGAAGAATTTCCCTCCTCCCCCTCCTCGTTCTCCCCCTCTCTTGTCTCTGTCCTGGTTGCATTTTTCCCTGTTCTCTGTTCTCTTATCTTTCAACAATTACAAGAGCAGTCTAATGGCCCTTTTAAGTTGGCTGCCAGCTGTATTTGCAAAAAAATAATGTCTTCTTCATCTGTGGGCAAATGCAGCAGTGCCGAGGTTCATGCTCATGTAAGTATTGCTGATGCCTTTCCTCTGAAGTCATGATGAGGGCATTAAAAGCTGTTTGTCTGGGCACGAGATGTGAGCCTATTCATGAACACATCTCAGGATGTTATGTCAAATCTGTCAACCATCATAAGGCACCACGCGGCGTTTGATGTGGTATGAATTCCTTATAACCAGTGCGGTTAATTCAGCGCTGAATGTTAAGCCAAAATCATTAGTTGATTAACTAATGAGATGATGGTTGAAAAACAATTTATCATGTTGAAAATAAACATTTTTCTGGTCGCAGTTTCACAGATACATGATTTCCTGGCTTTTTCGCCGCAACATAAAAAAAAAAAAATAATTAGATCATTTCAAAACATCACTTTGGTTTCTGGTTATTTACAACATAATTATTTTTGACAGTGTGTAAACTATATTATTAATCAAGTCTGAAAATAAGCATGGACCCTCCTCAGTGTATATTGTATATATTTCTAAATGTCTATTAATGTTATTTTAGACCAATACCACATAGAGCCATATATTTATTATATTTATAACATTTAGATTCCGCTCAGTTTATGCACAACTGTTCAAATATTCCCAAATGTAATGTACAGTAACATATTTAACATAAAAATTTTGGAGATCATTTTACATATACGTGCTCGGTGCTGTTGCTATAAACAGCGTGGTGTCTCAGGGTGAAGTCATCTGTTAATTCTCATGACAGGAGTGAAGTAACAGACACCTGCAGCTCAGCAGATGTCCCATCAATTATCACCGCTTGTTTTTCACCAGCCTCACCCTGCACCCAGCACCCACTTTACTTCTTGGAGAGACCTCTTTGTCCCTTGTAACATGGATTTGACACCTACATTCAAACCAGTCAGACTGACTTTAAGCATTTTGTTTTTGTTGTTGAATAACTTCCACCTAATCACATTACTAAACTGCTTCTACGATGAAACATGACATGAGCTGTAGAGAGTAACCTGCTGTCACTGTATTTAGTTTGACGGACATGTTGCTCAACTTTAATGCCAGCTTAACATGTGTTTCTCTGAATTCAGAGGAGGAAAAATGAAGCACTGTGCCCTCCTCTCTTCTTAAGACTTAGAAGTTAACCTGCTTAAGACGTGGGATATCAGGTGAGGATCATCCAGCATGCTGGATCAAATCTCATCATCAGCAAGCACGCAAGCAAGCACAAAGATGCTAATACATAGAGAGAGCTTAACAAAGAGAGGAAGTGACAGTGGCTGAAAGACTGGTGTCGGTGCAGAGAGTTGAGCTGAGACAAACCACAGGAAAGACTGTGTTTAAAACAGAAGCAGAGAAAGAGAGAAATAAAACTACTGGCTGATACCAGAGAGAGGATTGAAGAAGTCAAGGAGAGGGGGGCATCAGTGCAGCTCAGTTGAAACCAAGAAAAACAGCGAGAGAATGAGAGTGAGAGAGTAACACAAGCCAAGTGTTTGAAGTGGATCACTGTAGGCCAAACATCTGAAGAGGACAAGACTGCAAACATGTCACACTGCAGCCTGCTTGCATTTAACAACAGATGTTTGGTCTCCGGTAATGGTTCCACATCCAGGTTGGTCTGACCTACTGAATGAATAATACATACATTTTTTTTCCTTATTTTTTCTTTTAAACCTTCATTCATAAAGGGGAGAGTTTCTGCTCATTTTTAGCAAAGCCCCAAGGATTACTAAGTCCTGCTTCTTGGCTGTCTTCTCTCTGCTGACAGGGGTTGACTGTCTTGCCTAAGGGCATTTCAGCAGTACCTGTTGCGGGAAAGCAGAGACGCATTACTCATTCTGTTATCTCCACCCAGTTTTTCCCAGACAGCCAGCAAAGTCAAAGCAGTCTTCAGCCACCAGTGTAATAAACCAACGGCAAATCTCTCTCTTCTTTTTCCTTTTTACCTCTATCGCTACATGTGGACACACTTCGGAGCAGAATGCTCAGCCACGCTTCCTGTTAAAGTGTGTAATTACTTTGCCGCTACAGGAGCCCATACATTCTCCCCACGTAGTGGCATCACTGGTGATTTGCTTCTAATTTATGGGCGCGGGAGGTTCAAAGTTTTCATAATATTTGGGTAATATCATGGCAGCCCTCGCCTCACCCATGTGATGGATGTGAACTGGACCAAGCCATTGCAATTCTGAGCATGACAACATATTGGCACCAAACAGCTTTATACCTCTGCACTCTTTTATAGGGGCTGGCAGTGGCGTGAGAGCAGAGCCAGAGGACCTTCATGAATTATAGATATGAGGCTGAATGATTGGGCCAAGGCCATGTGAGCGATGGACAAACGGGACAGGATGTGGCTGGCTGATGCGCCACTGCCCCTGTTGTCCCTCTGGATGCTGATGCTCACATAGATTAATGATAGGATGCTGAATAAAGAAGGTTCCGTGTCAGGGCAGTTCATTGGCAGTAAAATGCGTTGCCGTCATGGGATCCTGTCGACTGCTGATGAAAACTGAAAGCAAGTGAGATGTATTTTTAAAGTACTTTTGACCAACACATCCATTACAGAGAACTTTAAAAGCCCCCAAACATCAATAGGAAAGTCCACATCACTTATTTTTAAAAGTCTGAGTATTGGTAGAAAGTTGCTGAAGTCATTTCAGGACATTATTAAGAAGAATCGCGGGATTCCAGTACCTTAGGTTAGAAAGTAGAACGGTATTAAACATTTAAAAAGGTTAAGACATATTTCCCCACAGCAAGTGCTGCTCCCACTGCATAATTTACGTACGGAAACATGAGACGGTCCCCTCCCTGTTCTATACCATCACTGTGTTTATGATTTCCTATTGTTCTTAAATGCACCGATGCATGTCTCTTCACCGGCGCAGCTAAAGCACATGTGTGTACAATTACAGCATTACAGCAAACACATCTTTCCACTTCAGACATTTCTATAGAGAGGGTTAATTCAGTCATGACAGTAATCCATATCCCACTTCAGGCTTTGTCAGTTTTTGTGCCACGTACATTTGTAATACATGGAATTAAACATTGCCATTCTGTTTTAATGAACCACTTGTTGGAGGAGCATTGATTGTGCAGACATTAAGCCTATGCTAAGATAAGATAACACAGAACATTCTCTAATCTAGCTCTGTCCTACTTCACACTTGACCAGATGGAGATGTGTTTTTTTAATAGTTGAAAGAAGAGAGGAGGAAAAAAAAAAAATCTCTTTAAAAATTAATACATTATTTACACCCACCAACGGCTTACCGCCTTGTGTAAATCAAGTCCACAGCAGGCTCTGAGTCCCTCTTAATGACTTCTAAAACATATGCTTTTTTAATCTTTCTCTTCTTCTTTTTTTTTTTACATTGCTTCATTGCAGCTCTGAGCTTTTTTTTCCGTTATTAAACCATGCACGCAAATTCTCTCTCTCTTTCTCGCTCTCATTTGCACAGAATTACACAGCCTCACTTCTACTGTGATTAGAGAAGAGCAGGTTCTCCACTGCGCCGATAAAATCTAAGGTAGAAGACACGGTGAATCCCTTCAGTCTGTCTTCCACCTGCTTCCTCACTTATTACCTCACCTCAGTCAGAGTGGAGAGTGTGGTAAGAAGGTCGGGAGGTGGGGGTGGTTCGTAATAAGCTTGACTTTACATCCAGAAGAGCATCTGCTTTCTTTGTCAACACTTGTCAGATAAAGTCAGGCAAAGAACCTATTGTTATAGCAGGTAGCTGTTTTTTTTTATTGTTTTTTTTTTTTTTTTTTTACATTTTGAAGACAGTGTGGTGGGCAGTGCTGGGAGATTACCACCTGAGATTTATTAAAATAGTCCGAGATAAAAAGAACAATGGGGCTTAAGCAAGGCTGGTTAAGTGGGCCTTATTTAACAACAGGAAGAGGGGTAAGATAGATCCACGCCTACAAATACAGGGGTCTGACGGTGAATACACTGGCTACTTTACCATCAATTAGCAAACAAGGTTAGAGGTTGGCTTGTATCGGAGACGAAACAAAGGACAACAATAAATGTTTGAAATTGGACAGTGAGACACAGCCGAGCTAAGAGATAAGTTTCCAGGCTATTGTCCAGCTGACAGCAGGGAGGGAAAGAGATGACCTGCTGTGGGAAGAATTCAGTCAGATGAATGTTGCTGTAATATAATTATGGTCTCCCTGGTGTCATACAGCAAAAAACATGAGGTTCAAATTAGGTGATTTAAGGAAAATCGTGTGTTTCTTTTAATTTTCTAATCATTCACTGCTACTATAATCTGAGTGTATTCCATGTATGCGGTTATTTGTGCATGCTGAGCTCTTCCGTTGCTTAATAAATATTTTGAGATTAAAAGCAGTGATCCTGCAGATGTTCAGGCAGACATGCACAGCAAGCGTATGTTTTTCGTGTTAAGAGGATACGTTTAATTCAACTAGAGAATAATTATTGAAAATACTAGGCTGCAATCCTAATCTGGGGTCCAATCAAAGCATGAGCCTTAGTCAGATTAAATCTTTCCCCCCACATTTCCATCTGCTATAAGACATCTCCAAAGAAATACACATTTTCTTTGGAGGAGAAAACAACAGAATTAGATATTGGCCGGCAGCGGTCTTAACGTCAGTGTTTACCAAATCAGTATGGATTAAAGTGGAGGCCCTGGTTCTGGCACGAGAGCAAGTCAACACAAAAGGACAGAACAGCACGGCATTCCTAAAGTTCCTTGACCCAGACTTCTACATACATGCACACTCTAGCCGTGCACATGCTCCTCCATTACCAAGCCTATGACTTTATGTGCAATCAACTTGTACGTTGGTTCGGTGCATCTTTAAATCCGCATCAGCAAATTTGGGCTTCCAATTGACAGAGGGATTAATCAAGGGGATGGTAAAATGGGTGACATCACTGTACTGATTCAGGTTCAGCTGGAAAGTTTTGTAAATGCAGCTACCATCACCTGTTTCTTTTCACCTCCTCCGCCCTGTTGTTGTCTTTTATGAGGCAGAAATGGAAGGCGCTCCTCCCTGTGAAACCCTCTTAGCTCAGGGCAGGACAGGTCTGCAGGGAGTTGCTGCATTAAATCCTGTTTGTCAGGACTATGACCGGCCAGTTCCCCACTTAACCCCTGACTGTGGGCTTGTCACCTGTGGTAAATGAGGCTAGACCAGTATTAGAAGGATGGGCTGAACTGGAAAAAATCTTTTAAGGAAAGATACAGAGAAGGGCAACAATACGAACAAGTGATTCACCAGAGTAGAATAGCACCGTTGTACTCATTGTACATTTATGTGAACCTAAAACACTTCTAATATTAACATTTTTTAACCGTATCAGTGTGTAATAGTGTTGTAGTAGTTTTGGCACAAACTGCCTATTAGAGAAATAATGTGTGTATACATATTTTTACATATAATATTGTGCAAAAGTCCTACATCAACATTAGGTTTGTAAGTTTATTAAAGTTCTAATAGCCACTCATTTGCATTTCTCAGTTTCTATATTAATACACAATCTGGATATAGTATGTGCAGCAGAAAAAACAGTTATTATAATTCAGAGTGGTTGTATTTTGTGTGACCTCCCTTTGCACTTAAAATGTCTTTAACCCTTTCAGACAATGTGAAATTTATTGCATTCATTTTCTGATGTTTTATGCCAGCTTTAATTCAATACATGTCAGATGTTTCTAACTGTTTACGCTGCTTCTTGTCATGGGGTCAAGGGTCACAATAAATAGTGATCATAACCTTTAGAACCCATTTAGTTCTGTTTTGTTAAATATTTATGCTCTTTGCAACCCTGCAAAAACATCAAACCTAGAGGCGGCCTAAGAGTTTTGTACAGTACTGTATGTAGGTTAATTCTCCTGTCAGTGACCTTTACCACGGTATTGATGAAGATCTGGACTTGTTCCTGAGTACCTTCGATGACAGGTCCTGACTCCTTATATGCTAATGCTAATGCTAATACTAGGTGCTGTGTGTGTATTAGAAGGAGTAAAGTGCAGAGACTGAATTTCCCTAAGAAGAGAGGAAAAAAATGAGTTAACTTTAACCTTTAGCTTCTGTGATTCCTACAGTTACGTTTAGGATTGACAGTGGTCGGTTCGGTTTAATGAAAGGTACCAAAGAGTTGTTTTATACAGTTAAAATCTACATAGATGACAAAAAGTGCACTATGTAGTAATATTTAAACTAGTCTCTATGTGAGACTCTATGCCAGAATAATCTCCATACTTATTATTATTCTGTCGGTGCTGTAGACGGGTCATTCTGGAATATGGGTACGCACCGATCCCACTTCATCAGTTCCGATGCTGGGGGGGGGGTTATTGTCCGGCATATCACCCCCCCTCCATTTGCAAATTTGCTTTTGGGGGGTCAGCAAGTAGTCGAGGACAAGGTGAGGGGAACTCACTTTCACTTTGTCACAGCTTTATCTACCGAGCTCTA
>JAPSES010000001.1:20844519-20857143 GCA_029822895.1 Maxillicosta whitleyi
ATATAACTTTATTTATATATAGGAGAGATAGATATGAACAAATTCAATTCATTTCAATTTTATTTGTAGAGCCTTGCATCACAATAAGGGCTTTACAGAATTAAACAAACAACAGTAAAACAATCAGTAGATGAAGGAGATGGATTAATGTCCTAAAGTCCAATCATTCCCCTTTTTACCGTCACGTTCTAACGCTAAACTGGCATCTACAGTTATGGTCAAAAGTTTTAGCAAAGACACAAATTTATCAATATATCTTTGCAAATTTTGTAGATCCAGTTCTTTTAGACCTTTCGTCTATGGTTTTTAGAGGTACACTGAAGAATAACTGAAAGCATTTTATTATTTAAGTAAAAATAATAAAACAGTTTTATGAGACTTTTATTGGCAAATAAATCATATTCATGCAAAGAGTGAATTTGTGTCCTTGCCAGAATGACTGTATCAGCTGGTATAAACTCTTTCCATTTCCTCTAAAACCATTACGTGTGTACTGTAATACTGTCATCCGCTGATATCCAGAGTGTGACGTAAAACAATATTTTCATAAGGAGGTTTTAGGGGGGGGGATTGAATGATGATATATAGTTTGTTTTAGGTATGTAACATGAAATAAGTAAACCTTAAATGAAAAGTACCCACACTATTGGATAAAAAAAATAATGTTTTTGCTTTAAAGATATAGTAGTTTCATCTTATTTTCAGTTTTGATCAGTAAATTTCAGCTGTAAAAACATAAACACAGCCAAATCGAGCTCAAACTTGGACATATAAACATATAAACAAATACTTAGAACTTGATTTTGAGAAACCTTTGGTAAAACTGGATCCTTCTTTTGTTTTGTTTTTTTTGGGGGGGGGGGGGTTTGTTTTGTTTTTTAACCAGAGACTTAAATAATTTCATGTATTCATTAAGAGTATTTATGTATCTTTTACCAGACACTTAGATTTGCTTTTATTCTCCTCAGTACCAAGCTCCCGTAAATAAGAGAAAAGGTAATAAAACATCAGGGGGAAGCTATGGGAAATCGACTGATGGGGCAGCTCAGCTCAGTGTCTCTGTTTGATATAAGAGCTATTCTATGCAAAAGCACTCCCCGCTCGTTTTTTCCCCTCTCCTCCCCCTTTGTCACTTAAAGAATGCTTGGCGCCTGTGGATTAATTAAAGTCTAAACATTAAATATTGATTGATGCATTATCAGTGGCTCACAGTTGCCTCCTCTCAGATTGATTTCCACTGTGATTTATTGTCATATTTGCAGAGTCATTTCACTTGATAACAAAGAGAAATTGCTTGCAACCTTGGTACCCCCACCATTAGCCCCCCACATTGACACGCTCCCTGGTACTTAGCCCTGCTTCCATCCTCCCCCTCTTTACTCTCTTGTTTTTCTGCTGTCTCTTTTTATTCTTTTCCCTCTTTTTACTGACTCTTCCTCCTTCATCTTCACTGTCATCCTCAGTCTGTTTAAGAATAAGTCTACGCTGCCATTTCTGTCCAACTTGTTTGTGATGTGATATACGTGTGTTACGCTGTTACTAGGCAAATGCCAAAAAATTAGGGCAGAAATAGTGTCGTTTATGCCTCTAAGAGGTTGTAAATATTATTATTTAAAAGAAATTACCACGTTGTTCTCAATTTGCCATTTGAGGAAAAGCTACATCCACACGCAGACATTCCCCTCCGGTTGTGATATTTTCATATGACAAGTATAATTTATGATTTTTCTCCTCAGCCGTCAACTGTGAACTCTATTAATTTGTAGGGGAGAAATCTGATTTATGCGCCTATGAGCGGATGCATTCACATCATCATTTGTTTGCCAGATATTTGCTGCCAAGTGTCTGGATGATTGCCATCATCACACACACGTTTGAGGCAAATACACAAAATCACACAGGAAATGCAGACACACGCAAACACATGCGTTTTATATATAAATAGTCGTATTAATTGGCTTCATTTCTTTCTTTCTTTTCAGCAAAACCATGTCATTTTCAGTCAGAGAGTGCATCTCTTCACCTTACTGTTACCATCTAATTAAACGCTCTCTGGTGTAATTTAGATGCTATTCTTACACCAGTATTAGGGGCATACAGTACTGTGCTCCTTTAGTTGTGGGGTTCTTTGCAATCCTACTTATTTACACAATGTCAAAACAGAAAAATGCTCTGTTTACTAACACTTAATATTTTTAGAACGTCTAGTCAAATCAACTCATTATTTCAAGGGCCGGGGACAAATTGAGTTTTCCTGATTGCAATTGGATTTGGTGACATTGAATTATGAGATATGTCCTAATTTACTTTTTTTGGTGCATCTGTGTGAGTGCATGCATGAATGTGTGTGCAGCAACAATGAAGATCTTGTGGGTCCTAATTCTTAAGCCAGTGTTGAGATGAGGGATGCATGTCATCTAGGTCTCACACGGTATTGTATTGCCTGCTAAATTGCATTATCACTCATGAGGAGACGGTGTGGGAAACAACGTGTTCCTGAATCAGGTGCTGGATGAAGAGCTGATCACATGTGATGTGAGCGCGGTTCAACCCAGGCAAACGCCATCATGGAAGAGGGTCCAGATCTGTATTGTCTTTGTCTGAAAGGTCCCAGTGATCAGATGTTGCACAGTAATACCACAGCTGATTGACCAGTTTATCTAGTGAGCCACTTTTATGATGACAAACTGCACTATGTGGACAAAAGTATCAGGACGCATTGATCTCAGGTGATTCATTGTTAATATCAGGATGGGCTACAAATTTGACTAGTTGGAATGAAATATTTCCTCATCTCATGAAATAATTGTGAATGTGATTTATTCTTGATAGATGAAGTGTAACTGTAACGTAACCATTGTATGTGGTCAAAGGTGATTACTATGTGTAGAACTAGGAACAAAAAGAGGAATATGTCTGAAAAGAAAAGCATTCCCCCTTTGTGTGTGTGTAATATAAATTCATAAATTAATATTGATATGAAATTGAATATAAATTGGTTGAACATTTTATCTCAGTGTTTTTCAACCTTGGGGTCGGGACTCCACATGAGGTCACCTGGAATTCAAATGGGGTCGACTGACATTTCTAGTAATTGGTAAAAATGTGAGAAGAAAATTAAAAAAAAAAAAAAAAAAAAAACTTACTAATAAAATACTGTATATATGGTGAGTTGACAGAGACGATCCCAATCCATAAAAGACGTGACAAACACATGAAGCTGAAACTGAAGCACTATGGTTCTGTTTATGTGTCAGATGTTCATGTGGTCGTTTCAGATGCTGCAGCTCTTTCATAATTCATAGTTTAGTTATTGTTTGTTCAGTATTAATTATTATCCTTGTAAATACAAGCTGGACTGAAAATAAAAATCTCACTTTGTGCAGTAATCTGAACCTGGCTTTTATGCCTCCACCCATAATAATATACATTATATAGACTAAATGTTGTCTTAACACTTTTTTTTTTGTAACATAGTCTAGCAATCTATTACATGATCAAAAACAAATTAATTGTCTGATTTATTGTCAGAAATTAGTGATACTGAATACTGAAAATTGCTAAAGTTTTCGTCACCTTCTGCCCATAAATAATAAATGTAAACAAGTAACTGTCTGTTGTCTTCAAATCAGCCTTTAAGTGTAATAATAAATATTAATTTTACATCACACGACATACATTCACCACCACAACTGAAAAGCTGCTTTTTTTCTCCACATTTTCAATCAATATTAATGTGAAATCAGAATCAGAAGGAATTTTTTCTTCGCTCATGATTTATAATTTCAACGTAAACATGAAAACACTTAAACATACACCTAATATAAACAAACATTCGACTAGAAATGAGGACAACAACAGGTGTTAGAATAGTGTGAAATAAATAACAATAACTGAGTAGATGTGTACAGAGACCCAGTCTATTAAAAATATGTTTATGTTCATATTATTTACAGTGAAGATTTATGTTGTGAGGTTCAACAGCATGTAGGTGTGATATGACACAGTGTGTGACAACTCTATGAAATGAAATAGAGCAGAACTATCTTCCTATTATTATGCAGATATATTTGCATGTTCCTTTAATATTGTCTTGAATAAGAAACGGACAATTAATGCGTTATAAATCTGAACGTATGTACATCAAATACTATATAAATGAAACCAAATGCTTGTAGATGAGGTTTTCCAGCAGCTGTGTGAAAGAAATGCTCATTTTATTACATATAATATTTGTGAATAGATCATATAAAGCTTCTTTTAAAAATCACACAAAGAAATGAATGTTTTGAAGTAAAGGAGGAGTTGCATGTGGCAGTAATCCCCCTCATACCCACATCCTACTTACATTTTATTTTCTAGACCATATTTAAAACCCAGCGTTTGATTTTTATTGGCTGTGCTCAGCTCAGCGTGGCTGCTCGTGCTCACATTAGCCGTCTCTCCTGTGCTCAGAACGCTCTGCTAAATCAAGATAGCCTCTTTGTGTTTGACATCCATAATCAGTGAGGGAAATTATTCAATTAACCCTAATTAACACTGTAATATTCTACAAAGTGCATGAAGATTAGCTTTGTGCTTTCGCTGTTTCAAAGCATGTTCACACACACTCTACAAGCTCATCTATTGTCTGGGAGCAGTTAATTAAGGCTAAATTTGCTAATTGTTCATTTGTATTTTTCTTATTGGCCTGTCATGATAAATCACTGCGCGGTAATTCATCTAGCCGCATGTACTTCATCTTTGTCGTATAGGAGCTCGTGGTTGTGGGTGAAGATGAAATGTTCATTGTTAGCATCATCTGTCACACTGTGGGAGGAGAGTGATGACACAGCTGTGATGTACTTGTGCTTTACAGTACGAGGCCTCACTTCCACACTCTTTTACTGCGACTTCTGGGTTGGTTTTCAATAATAAACCCTGCAAATCTGAGTACTTTCATCTACCTGTATCACATGAGCACAGTTTGGATATTTACACATAAAGACCCAGTGTTACTTTTGTGTCAGTTTCCACATGAATTTTTCTCTCTATTTAACCTTCCTTAAATGATTTATTGGTATTTATTGGAATATTAACCTCTGTGTTTTGCATTTTATATATGTAATTTGTAAATCATGTATTTTTTCCTATATTTAATTTGCTGATCATGTAGATGTTCATAGAAATTCAGAGTAAATTCATTCATTCATTCATACATTCATTCATTATCTGAACCTGCTTTATCCTCACTAAGGTTCGCTGAAGCCCAGCCCAGCTACATATAGGTGAAGGCAGGTACATCCTGGATATGTCGCCAGTTAATCGCAGGGCTGAACATATAGAGACAAACAGAGACACTCTCACATTCACACCTAAATTTATTATATCAAAATAGAGAAAACTGAGGAGAAAGTGACTTTTTCAGCAAATCTATTATTATAAACCCAGTGTGTCCATCCACTCACATTGATCCAACTCCATGGGTTTCACTGGTGAATCAATGTTGTAGAAGATGACGGTGTTTCCATGTTGACTACGGAGCCTCTGAACGTCCAAATGACTCATATGTGATGACCATGAAAAGACAAAAAGTCCATTTTACATGGATTGACAGGATGAATGGATCAACAGTCATTAAATATTTTAGATCAATAGATGCTTATGGTAACACCACTGAATGTTTTGGTCTTTGTGGGTTAAAAACGAAAAAGAAAATGCTGGATGCTTTTTTTTTTTTTCCCTGCATCATATCAACATCCTGGATCACCCCAGAACCAGAACACCACCGTATGTAGAACGCTTTTCTCTAGTGCCTCCTATTAGACAAACAAATCCCAGCACCTTCTTTATACTGTGAGTTCAATACACTCTCATCTCTCTCTCTCTCTTCTCTCTCTCTCTCCTCTGCAGCATGCCCAACCATCTCCCTGCTTCGGCCTCTACCAATCGTCTTATTGATCCCAAATGAAACACTGAACTCATCAATACGGTCTTAATGCGAGTTTGTTGTTCAATCACTCGCCATTTAAATCACCCAGCTCAAGTCCTGCAAGCTATCCGTTTTCTGTCATACACTGCACATCTCACCAATTTGCTTTGTCATTTTGGAAGGAGTATGCAATTATCATAAATATCTTCCTGGTGTTCACTTTGTCAAGCCCACAGGGTGCTGTGTGATCAGGAGGTTTTTTTTCCTCCTCCATTACCTTTTATCCTGTGCTTTTCTCTTAGCACCAATACTTACGATGGCCTATTCTTACATCTTAAATGAGGTTTCATGAATGTCACAAATGAAGTCAAAGTGCAACCCCATTGATTAGGCTGGTAATTAAGATGTAAATGTGCTTGTGGGCTGGTGAGCGATCACACCTGCGATAATAGCAGAGTGCTGTTAACATTACCAGGGGTCTGACTGCCATGCAGCGCACTGCCTTATCAATGTTTGGAGTGATCTTCTGTTTAAGTATAGGCTCCGCTCCTAATTCATGCTGTTTGCGAGTGCTGTGCTGACACTGGCAGACACTTGGCCACAAGGTAATGACGATTTTCTCCAGTGGGTGCAAGTCTTTTCAGATATCTGCTTAGTGAGAGGTGGCTCTTATATTAGCCACCTGGTTAAACAAAGGAGCACAGGAAGATGTTAAAGTCCAAATGAGGATCACCTTAACTGCCAAGTTCAATGAATGTTGCTGTATTTGTCATGGTAACAGATTCACAACTCAGTTTGACAGGACATACATGATGCAGGAGACCAAGAGGACCTACAGCACAGTACAACATGTACTTTATTCAGGGTTAAGCATATGTATCTTAAGCTGATAAGCAGATTTTTTTTTTTTTTTTTGCACATTTCATTTGTAAGTAATGTTTCAGGCACATTTTACATAATATTTAAGTCCTTCAACAGTTATTTAATCTTTTTTTTTTTTTTTTGTTTAATCATTAATCATGATGTTTTGATGTTAAGACATTGAACTATATTCTTATAACCTTATTAAAATTTGGAGGTCTGTGTTTTCCATTCACTGCTTTGAACATTGTTGGCTGGATGAAATATGTTAGTGTTGGAGTTTTTTAAGGGTTCACAGAAGAAACATTAAGTTGATTTTTATGGCTGCATGTAATGAGTATTTGCTTATTCTTACAAATAGGTAATTAATTTAAGAATTGTGAATGAGCTTACGGACTGAATGGACTATGGACTGGTGTTGGAAACACATATTCCAAACAATTAATCATTGATAGTGGTGATTAATTTAGTGGCTGACAACTAATCAATTAATAGATTACTGATAATTATGAGAGCCCTACAGATTTTCATTTAGTGGAGCTGTTTTGACAAACACATGCATCGTGTGTGTGATGCAGAATTTGCCTTCTCACCTGAATTTGTTCCTATTTTTACTCTTTTTTCATTACACAAAGTCAAAAAAAATGTCTAATGTAGATAACACTTTATAACCATGAGTCATTGAAGCTCTACAGACAACTTGCATTTACAGCTTTTTTGAGGAAACCAAACATATCGCATCCCTTTTTGTGTGGAGAGCAGATGTGAGTATGGTCTGGATTTTAGGTAGATGAGGCATGTGCAGCCGCTGGCAGTCTTTTAGGGTTTGGGCGCTCACACATTGGTGTTAACAGCTTAGCTTCAGTGCCAGGTAGAGAATGAATGACACGGGGCAGGGTGGCACATCCTTGGAAATGTTTGTCAGGAGATGTCCCTCCTTTCTGCATGTTTACACTCACAGGGGCCACACTTGGCTGTTAGCAGGGGAGAGAACTGGGAAAACAGCCGTCATGTGAGAGCCAAGACTCTTACTGTGAATATTAAAGAGAGACAGAGAGGGGGGAGCAGAGAGAGAGAGAGAGAGAGAGAGAAAACCAGCTATCTGGACAAAACAAAGCTGGGTTTGGAGAGCCCGGAGCACATAATAAGCACGGCTCTTTCACTGCACACCCAGGGCACTCTGGAAAAGTAGGGAGGCCGCTGAATGGGAAAGGAAGTAATAAAAAAAGCAAACTTCTTTGAAAAGAGTCCTGTGTGTGTGTGTATGTGAGTCCATATGCATGCGTATGAGTGTTTGCGTGCAGCTGTCTGCCTGAGTGATGAGTATACATGGTCTACCTGTAGCAGGCTGTTTGGACATGAGATACAACCTCCCATTTTACCATAGACGGCACTGAAGTATTAAAAAGTGTCATCAGAGACAGTGAGCGGATCATTAGAGCCTTCTGAAAAGGTAAGAAAATCTGTGTCGTGTCCCCTCGCCAGACGTTTTGATGGGAGTTTAAAAAGCAGGAACTTGCCAGACAAGACGAGCCAAGAGGTAGGAGGCAAAGTAAAAGGGCAGTGGAGCTTGATGAGAGAGTCTGATTGCCATTCTGTCTGACATGCAGCCTGAACGAGCTAAGAAGCAACAGTGTGTGTGTGCGTGCGTGCATGTGTGCGTGTGTGTGTGTGTAGTTTGACCAAACACCCAAGCAAACACAAGAACGGACGCTGAAGTGTGTAGCTTTAACTCATAAAGACCCGGTGCTACTTTAATGGCAGTTCCCAAATATATTTAATTCTATATTTAATCTGTCTTAAGTTATACATCGCCATTTATTGTCATATTATCATCTGTATTTTTGTATTTTTCAGCGTAAATCAGATATTTTCCTGTATTTAATTTACAGATCATGTGGATGTTCATAAAAGCCTAGATTATAATTGGGGCTTATTATAACAGAAATAGAGAAAACTGAAGAAAAAGTGACTTTTTCAGTAAAAATGTATAAATAACTGAACATAAAATAAGTGTCTCCATCCACTGTCATTGATCCAACTCATGAGTTTTACTGTTAAAGTAATGTTGTAGAAGATGACAGTGTTTCCACATTCACTACGGAACATCCAAATGGGTCATATCTGATGACCATGAAAAGATGATCAAATGTATTTTATACCAATTATTTCAACGTGTTGATTTAGGTTTAGTGGTTCAAAAGTTACTAAACATTTTAGATCAGTAGATGATTTGGTTTTAATTGGCTGTTTGGGTGTTTATGGGTTAAAGCATTTATCGTAAATACATGCATTATTTTATGGTATATGATCCAAAAGATGACATCAGTGTAATTTTAACATAAATCTAAACTGGATTAATGCTGATTTTTCAGTTAAACACACAACAGGGGAAGAAGTTAAAGGTGACGTGGCGGCAGGGCTGTAACTTCACTGAGTTTACCCCCCTGAGGTCGTCTTTTCGCTAGTCATCAGGGACCTGACTTCTGTGACGTCCCATGTCCGACTAGACTTCTACAAGTGCAGTAAATAAAGAATGACAGGCCCCACCTGACTCACCCCCCACCCCCTCCTCCTCCTCCTCTCTCTCTCTCCTCTCTACTTACCCCCAGGCAGGTTTCAGCCTTCTTCCCCCCTCTCAGCAGAGCAGTGCAGTGAAGGCATCCAACAATACAGCTTTAACCAAATAACAACTCATTTCCCCTTTAGATCTGTGTGTCAAAAGATCTGCCAGATTTTCGTCACAGTACAGAAATTTTTATCCTCTATGTTTTATCATGTGGTCGCTGGGTAGCTAAATAACACACTTTACGAAAACAAAAAAAGAGACTCTGCCTCTGACACGCACACACACACAAACATACATTTAGAGCTCTCTTGTGTGGTCACAGGGAGCTAAAGAACACACATGCAAACACATGAGAAGACCTCACATTGAGCTCGCGACACTGTACTTTCCAACAGATTGCTGATTTTTAACCACTGAAACCTCAGTGCAGTCTAATGTGTGTTTGTGCTTGTTTTAAAGAGCAATTAAGTATAGAAAGGCGTCACGTTTAGCACTTTTTTTCTTTATTGGGAATATGCAAAGGCATAAAGGAAGCAGAGGGCAAACTGAAGTAGCCATTTGATTAATTTCATGCTACCGGACCGGCATTAAAATGCCTCTGTGGGAAAAAAACTATAGTCCATCTGTGAATTGGAATCAAATCTATATGTCTGAAAATGTGTAAAAGGAAGAGGAAGAGTTAAAAAAAAAAAAAAGAGATGGAAGATGAATTGAAATCAGATACAATTTACTTATATAGATTGACAATTCAAAGCATTTATTGTCACGTGTATAATCAATAAACGGGTTTCTCTGTACGATGAAAATCTTACTTTGCCGTCCACACTGAATGCTACAAGAATTTAAGATAAGTATAAAAATATATGTATAAAAATTGAAATAGAATAATATAACTAGGCTTTTACAACAACCAAAATAAAGAATCTTTTAAGAAATGTCATGCAACAGAAAAAAGAGCATAAAAATATAAAGAATATAAACTACTTTTACTAAGAGAAAAATCTATATTTACACAAATGTTCAACGTCTGGGTAATTGTGCAAACTGTCTGAGATAATTGAATGTTAAAAGACTGTCAGGGATGAACAGTATGATATATGTACATATAAAGTGCACATAGTGTCACATCTTAACAAAAATTATATCATTATACATTTAGAGCTGGTCTAAACCAGACTCTTTGGACACCCGACAGAATCCTGCAGGAGCAAACACACGGTGACAGTGGAAGGAAAAACTTCCATTTTTTAACAGACAGAAACCTGGTGCGGACCCCGACTCCTGGAGGATGATCGTCTGCAAGAGAGAGGCTTTAAATGGGGAGGAAAGGAGACAGGAAGATAAGGGGAGACACATGGATGCACAGTAAACAGAACTACAGCTGTTCAGATCTAAAATAACTGGTGCTAGTTTAATTATCAATGTTTGGAACAAACGTCCATAACTGTTAATACTTTTACTCCACATACTATTACTACAGCTGTTAGTACAAATAATAGAAACCACTTCATGATCACAACTATATGGATAAATGAATGATGATGATGATGATGATGATGATGATGATGATGATGAAGGCAGGAGAGGAATCGACTCTTTTGGGGGAAAAAAGTGTGAAATGTATCGACTACTGGGTTCAGAGTGAGAATGATTTCATTATCTGACTATAATTGAGTCACGTTAGTGTTTTGATATTAATGAATGCAGATGATTCGATTCAATTTCAAGCACCAACAACCTGCAGGAGTGATAACTTTATGAAAACAGTCTCCACTCGGTAGCTCTTCCCAGGTGCTAGACGGCGAGTCTGGCAGCCTCCGCTCCCATCCCCTTCTGCTCTAGCTGCAGGCCGATCAGGGACAAGCTGGAGATCAATAGCTTGCGTTTGCCCACAGCAGCCCCATTTCTCAGCCGGGACACTGATGCTAACTATCAATAGCAATAAGGGGCTGTCTGAGACGCAGTTAACTGCTGGCCAACCAGCACAGCTGTCTGGCGGCAGTTGATAAACATCTTGTGCCCAGAGTCGAAGCGAATAAACCACTTGATATGTTTCAACTTTGTGGGTGTATTTACTGTAAGAACGTGAGCTTTTTCTTTTTTTTTTCCTTTTTTGTTTTTGTTTTATGTGACGTGTCTGCTGGCTCAGTGGTTACCTGCATGCTGCTTTGTTGTGTGGTTGCCCGACTTTTCCCAGCTTGCTTTGTGGCTGTGACACAGACATCACATGTGTATCCTCTGTACGTTCTGTGTTTACGAGCGTGTGAAGTAATGTAGGGATAATTCAATGTGTAATTTTTAGTTTTGCTTCCAGGTTCTTAAAAATACATAAACACTCAGCTTTCGGGGGGTTATGTCTGTAATTTCTTCAAGATGTTTGGAGTGTTTGGTTCCTCTGTAACCTCCAGTCTTAGTGATGTGTGTCGGTGTAATCCAGCTCCATTCTGTGAAACATCTAACGATCTAAGCATCTCTCCTCATCTAAATATCATTTGTCAATGTCATATGAAAGCAGAATGTGTTTTTCAAGAATACGTAGGAGCTAAAATAGGAGTCTTGGTGGTCATCCAGTACCGTGGTGTTTCTCGTTAATGCAACTCAAGCGAGCATGTTTAATCAGATACAATCAAGTGAATTTGTATCATAACAATTGGAGGATTTAATGATTGCATCTCGGTCAATGTATCTGTTCAGGAAAAAAAAAAAAAAGAGGGTCGCAGGGTAATGAGAAACAGGCAGAAATTCTCGTCAATTAAAATATCTTAGCATTAAAACTGTAGGTGCAGTAGTTTCACATTATACGTGTGCATTGTATTTGTATTTGACCATTTGCAGTTGCTGACATATATTTATTCAAACAGACTCTTTCTGTAAATATGTGATGATTAACTTAACTGTGAATTTGATTTTTTTTTTTTTTTTTTTCCCCACTGGGTAAAAATGCAAATTAATGCAATTATTTAAATGTAAAATTATGAGGAAAAAATAATTTCAGTGCGGAAAGCTGGCTTATTTATATCATGGCTTTTTGGTGATTATTATTATTATTATTATTTAAATATATTTTATCTGAAATTAGGGGAAAACTATGCAACAGGATGCTGTGGATTTCTGGCTGAGTGCTTCCCGCTTGTGCTATCTAGTTTCCAATTACACCAGTCAGGACAGGACACTGCTGGCCGCTTTGCCTCTCTCACTAATAACTGAATAACTGTGTGTGTGTGTGTGTGTGTGTGTGTGTGTGTGTGTGTGTGTGTGTGTGTGTGTGTGTGTGTGTGTGTGT
>JAPSES010000001.1:20857239-20872164 GCA_029822895.1 Maxillicosta whitleyi
CCCCCCCCCCCCCCCCCTTTTTTTTTTTTTTTTTAAATGTTTGCTTGTTTTCTCTCAAATAAGGCAGGAGTGAAGGGGGTGGGGGGGTCTGTAACTGGTCTGTAACTGCAGCTGAGATCATGTAAAAACAAACACAGCCTATTGATAGCGGGTGATGCTGCAGGAAGTTGTCAGGGGGCACAATGGGGGGAGACAATCTGCGGGACAAGTGGTGGCAGGGCTGCTGGAGGACAATAGAAAGGGTTTGATCTCTTAATTAATGGAGGCTATTCTCTGCTGCTGCAGGTACTGAATTTTAATGCAGGCAATTTTTCAAAGGGGTTTCTTTAGCGGCAAAACAGACTTCTAAACGCTGCATTCTGATCATCCAGCAGACAAAGTAATCCGAGTTCATGTTAAATCATTGTTACTTCACTTGAGCTTTTAAATGGTGAATCTCACTGAGAGGATAGGTTTTTTAAGACTATTAAAATATGAGGATCAAAAGTGGAATAAATGTCTCAAGTGATACTATAAAAGCCATTCTGAAAGACTTATTTTCCATTTGGGTTATTACTTTTGGAAAACTTGGACAAAGCTGAACCGAGTCATTCAGTGACAGTATGTGTGACTTGATACAAGGAAAATGTGGTCCTATTTCTTTATTTCTTTGAGCATGAGGCCAGCTTACAACAATCCCTTTAATCAAGCTCCTAATCCTTTTGCAAGACGTCAGCATGCCATGAATAAGGCCATGCACATCTTGATATTTGTTTTGCAAAGGATAGGGGTCAAAGGCTTCAGCATTTACTGTTTATAAAAAAAAACAAAAAACAGGAAAAACAAAGACTTTATCTCGTACAATTAAAATATTATCAATTTTCTAACACATATTTTAATACTTTTCCTTTAAACTTAAGGTTAAAAAAAAGTCTTCACCATCAGTAAATAACAATGTGCTTTTGAAAGCCAGAAAATGTGATAAATGTTATGTTTGGCTAAATAAATGTAAATTGTAAATCAGACAAGTTGATAATTAAGCTGTGTAATAATGACACAAGCTCTTTGTGACCTCGTGTGTGTGTGTGTGTGTGTGTGTGTGTACCTCTAGGTTTTGCCCGTGTTCCCATCTCCCTGTCCCTGTTATCTCTCTCTCTCTCTTTCTCTCTCCTCTCTCTCTCTGTTTCTCGGACGCACGCACACACACCGACGCACACACGCACGTGCAGCTGACCCAGATGAAGGCCTGATCCAGCTCGTTGTAATTCTTTAGGCATCGCGTCGAGCAGGAGCAGGACCGTGAATAGAAACCCACCACGTGTTGAATGCGGTGTCACACAGAAAAGGGCTTTCTAGTTAGAAATACACTGAATGAGGATCACTAACAACTCCGGTTTGGGAGATTCCCCCGTTTAACTATCACATTATGCGGTCAAACGCTCAGTGTTTCTGTGCTGCGATCAATCATGGCGCGTCAGTGATAATAGTGAATGATGGCACCCAGCCGGATATGTTCTGCACTGCATTGATTGCGCGTAACAGGCAAATGCGCACTTTTTTATGCGTCAAAGGCTTCTGTCACATCTGCAGGAAACGGTGTTTTATTTATTTTTTATTTTTTTCATATTGACAAACAGCAACTAGTTACCAGGACTTTGTTATTTAATTAAGATCCAAAGCTTATATTTGAATTTAATTATAATATTAGTTAATTAATAAAACGTTGAAATAGATGAGAGGCTTCTGTTTAATGTTTCTTATTGATTTCGGTTGAAATAATATTTTTTATTCACTAAGTTTACAGTCTAAGCATGTGCAGCTGAGTAACTTTTAACATCCTCTCAGTGGAAGATGTGAACTTTTAATTTATTTACTTTTTTTATTTATTTAAAGCGTTTGCACTGAGTTATATCTGTTGGGTCCCCAAACTGTGTCCGTCTGTGTCATTCAGCTCATGATTGTTAACACTGTATCCTCACCGTCCCAAATGAATCCCATTTAAAATGTCTCCCGCTCGGCTGGACTGCAAATCACCCTGTTTACAATCTCACACCAACACTCACATCAATTAACTGCCCATTGATTTTCCCGCCCGGGACATTACAATATTGCAGACCCCTTTTTTTTCCTCTCCCAGCAATTTCAAGTTTGGTGCACATAATTGCGTGGGCTTTTTAACAGCGCGCATACACGTTTCCCCTCCCTAATAATGATAATTTGCTGTTTGATTTCCTTAGTTTGCGGCTTGCATTTCGATCTGGTAACATTATTAGTTTTTTTTTTAAGACGTCAATACCCACAAATATATGTTAATTTAAAAAATATGGATTTATTTAATTATTTGACGTGACGCATATTTAACGCAGATCACTCAGAAGCATCACAAGTATTTGATTTCCTCCCTGCTCTTCCCTTTTTTTCATGAATAAGTAAATAGTAAGGCTAGTCGAAACTAAAAGATAGCTGACACAAGAGAGGACCAGATCCATCTAGCCTGCAGCTGCTCTTTAAATATTCAGTGAAAAATAATGGCATCCGAGGCATCACCTATAGTAACATTATTATCTTCATTTCTCAAAATCAGCTCGACTGAAAGCTTCGTTTATCTTTTTCACGTAATAAATCTACTCGACTCAGCGCTGGGATGAAGCTCCTGTGGGACCTCTTGTCCTCTTAAAACATCTCTACTGAAGGCGCATCCTGTTAGTGCATTATTTAGGACGATAATAATAACAATAATAATAATTATTAATAATAATAATAATAACAATAATAATAATTCAATTATTTATAGGTTGATTAAATCATATTTTTAATCCATTTACAGTCTAAACAAGATTTATATTAATGGATTAACTGTGCATTTAAAAACTAACATTTGTGAAAATTGAGATAATATTAAAATCCTATCAAAACATTGAACTTTTACTGACGAAAAGATGAAGTCATTCATACTGACTTTCCTATAATAAAAAAAAACAGCCCTGGAGGTTGACAAGTTATTAAAAGGAAAAAAAAATGACTTAAACGGATCGAAATGTTGATGAGTCCATATCATATGGACCTGACGCAAGGATTTACCAAAACAAATACATGTTTATGGGAGGAAATGAGAAGCTTTTCTTTATCGCTATTCGGATCTGTCCGCTGTCTTTACCACTGATCATTCCGGTGCGCACATAGCGTTTGAATGGTGTGAGCTATCAGAAAAAGAGAGAGAGAGAGATGGAGAGAGGGAGGAGAGGGGGGAAGGAGGGAGGCGGAGGTGAACGGCAATATGACTGAATAGCCCGGTGACCAATCAGATCCTCGGTGGGCTGGGCTCCAGATTTGTCCCAGTGCTGCACGGGCCCTCAAAGTTTGTTTATTCGCGGAATGCAGTGTGTGATGAAAACGTGTTAGTTAGTAACCCCCCTTTTCTACTAATAATAATCAAATAAAACTGATTGGGACGTTGGATCAGACTGTGGACTTTGGGGACGCGCGCCGGTGCCATTTACGCATGGAACATGATCGCGCGACGTGCGTTTTTTGTTTTTTTTTTTGTTTTTTTTTCTGTACCGGGGAGACTCACTTGAAACTCTGAGAAAGAGTGAGTGTCGGTGAGACGCACAACAAGAGCTGAATTACAACGATCTTAAATGCAAGAGCGGAGGACGGGAGAGCAACTTGTAAAGACAAGAAAGTTGGTCGGCGATCGCGGAGATTTGAGCGTCCTGTGACTGCACATCTACAGGAGGGAAGAAGAGGAGGAAAAAATAGAAAAAAAACAAACACTGATCGGTGCTTGATCAATGTGAAAGATTGAGAGATACTGTCGCATCATGGACTCCAGACGCTGACATTCCCCTGTAGTAGTCAAGATAAGCTTTGACTTGGCTAACACAAGGGGTTAAACCGTATCTAAAGGGAGTTTGGAAAACCCAGCCTTTCTTCCCCATACGGATCAACTCATTGGGTGGGAGCTGAGAGAGAGACAAGAGTCCCCAGCAAATCAGGAGCTAATTGATTAAAGAGACTTCATTTGAATAGGAGGGGGGCTGGCGAGGTGCCAATCGCCTTTCAAAGAAGCCCCCCCGTATGATTAATCGCAGAGCATTATTGATAATCATAACGGGGCACATGCGCGGTGGATGGGCTCGATTTACGTAATTTTTGAGAGGGTTTTGTAGTCATTTTTTTATTCTTTGCCTGCTGATGTGCCAGCCAGCATGTCGCGGAGGAAACAAGCGAAGCCGCAACACTTCCAATCCGACCCTCATCTGCCTTTATCGGAGCACAATGGTAAGTCCGGTCACCTATCGCGCCCTTTATCCGGGAGCCGCGAATTTCTCACACTTTTTCCTGTTTTACCGACTCTGCTCCGTGTCTGAATCTTAGTACTTTTGGATCGGGTTTTAGACTTTTAGTTTGTGTGTTTCTTTAGTAATAGCTCCGTCTCTGTGCTGGGAGTGTGTAGTCCATGTCTACCACTTTTCACTAAACTTCACTTTTAGGATTTTACTCCTTAAAGTGAATTTGAGTCAAAAGGAGAATTTTCTACTTTTCTCGTGTACTTTAATCAACTGTGAGCTTATTTTTTCAACATGTACTGACTGAAATAAAAGATAAATAAAGCATCTGTACCCTTTAGTATAACACGGCCATTATACTGTGCGTTTATCTTTACGCATATGCCGTGCGATTGTGTAAAAAGTTTTACAACTTTTTTTTCCAACTCTGCTTGAGTTTAAACTGTATTTTTAGATGTTAAACTGTCAGATAATAAGCAGTCGTCTCCGTTTTCCGTCCTCTCGGAGGTTTTCTTTTCGGTCACGGTGCGTCTGGATGGACCACCCTGTCGCTCCTCACGGCACTCTTAACTTTTCCCCGGTCCCGGACACGCACAGTCCCCCTCAGCGTGTCTCAGTCCTGCGCTGTAAAAACTCCTGTAGCACTTTCCCCTCGTTTAGGAAAATCACTTTCAGTATATCGTGTTTTTTTTTTTTTTTTGTTTTGTTTTTTTTAACACACTAGTGTTTTTCATTCCTAGAAGTTAGTTGAAAGGACACCAAAGTGCACTGAAGAGCGCATATGGACACCCACCTTCTGCAGAACCTGAAAATAATCTACATGTTTACTCCTTATTTATAGTTTTTGTGTAAACAGTCCAGTCATCTTCACTGTTTCTCAGTCTGATACTAAGACACTTCCACGAGGGTGATTTATTTAATAAACTGTTGCTACTTGAACTAGAATCAGAAAGGGCTCAAAAATGACGCGCTGGATAATATTTAATTTCACGGCCTTCTGTGAAAAAATATTAAAATGAGATTGTTCGCAACGTGAACCATGGTGGACCGTGTTGATCTGCCAAAAATGTGAAATCGCTTTATACAAAGTAGCATTCATGAGTTGAAATCCATGGATGTGTACAGAACTTACACAGAGGTTAAGGCCAGAAAATGTCAGTTCAGCTGCATTAACTGTAAACTCATAATATTAAAAAAAATATATACCAAAGAAAGATCACTGCAGTTTGAGATCCATAATATTTGAATTTCGCAATACACAGTTTGCGTTGTTGCGTATATTTATTGACTGACCTTTTTTTTCGTAGTTCCAAGAAAATAATATTTTTCTGCAATTTCAGGATTTTTTTTCCTATTTATAATTTACTGAAGCTTCGTCTGAGGTTTGCTCTGCATTATCAGATTTTCTTATACGTTTATATTTTTAATTTGCAATTTTGCCAAAATGTTATTTTCATAAAAAATACATTATAAATAGCATAAGCACATGCAATTTAGAAATTAATTATTAACTAAATAATATGAGCTTTAATATCTTTATATAAGGCCTAAAAATGTACAACCAGCAAAGTAAATATTTTTGATTCCACATTGTTTTCAGTAATTTCTGCAGAGCATGTGCAGGTCATTGGAAATAAAGGGTTGTTTCTCTCAGGGCAAAACTATGCACAGAAAAGATTTTTGCAGCCAATTTCACATGATTTAAGAACTTGATGATTAATGTAAAACCCATTTCTACGTGCAGTTTTTTTCCTGCATTTTTCCTCTAAATGTAATTCACTTAATGAAGAGTTAATTTTGTCACTTACCCTTGCAGCTTGCAAAACACAAGATTCCCAATACTATGCATCTTATTAAAATGTTTGCCAGTGTCTTGTGTGTGTAATTACAAAGATAAGGGCATGTTGTGTCTAGGTTTTGGGCTCATGGCAAGTGTGTTGTGAGTCTTTTGGAGAGATGTAGTGGCCGGAAGTGAAAACAGAAAGTCATTGTAAATGTGGCTGAATATCAGTGATGCCGAGGGCCGCAGTTACTGGGAGGTCGGAGCGAGAGTCACAGAGGGTGGGATGTTGAGCTGTTTTAACCTTTGCCAGTGTCCCTCTGTGTGGAGGTGATGAGAGTTCAGGGCCCAGTGTGTTCCTCTCTGCCTCGCCATTGACCCTGCTGATCGGAGCTGCAGGCGGCTCAGCAAGGCCTCAGCGTTTTATTTAAGCATGCGAGTGTGTGTAAGGCCTTATCAATGATGCGGCCGTCCCCTTTCACCCTATCAGAGTGGCCCCCCTAGAGGGGAGATTGGCTGGGCAGCCCCCTTTGCACTGTTGTTCCCTGCAAACATAGAGCGCCTGTCATTTTGCCAGTGTTTATATGGTGTAAGTCTAGGTGTAGCCTGAAGGACTTGCTTTTTTTCCCTTTCTTCCCTCCCCTTAAGCTTTTAGTATGTCACCAGGGCAGAACTTCTGAGATTTGAGTCTTGTCCTGGACCACGGCAGCTATAGTGGAACCCATCTAGTGTTCAGTTGGATGAGTCCTGAGAGCTGGAGACGATGTGAGCCGATACTCTCCTGAAGTTACAAGTGTCAAGAGGCTCACAGAGGCCCCCCTGCAAAAAAATAATGTAGGATCTCTCGAAGCTCTTGTCAACTTTTTTTTTTTTTTCTGACTAATCCTTGCTTTCTTGTCTCATATTCAGACTTTGGTCAGTCTCTTCGTGGCTCTGTCCTGTGCTCTTTGTCTCTCTCTGACGCCCTTTAGTCCTGGGCATTGCTTAGATCGGGCTTTTGATAAAGATTCTGTGGAAGTTTGAAACTCCATCTTCGTAGCAGCTTGACTTAACTTTATTTTAATTCGCAGATAATCCTTTCTATTTTGGGAATTAAGCCTACTGTTAGCACCTGCTCTGTTTGTTGTACTTCTATGGACAGTGGTTTCTGTAGACATGTATTGATGAAGTTTAATTGTTTTTATTGTCACGTAAAGAAAAAGCACTGCACAGTTTATAGAGCAAAGCTGAAGCAGCTAGTGCAAGCATTTAGGCTGATGATGGAACTGACTCTGCATCATTTCTGTATCTTGAACTGCAAGAGATAGAATGTGTTTTTACTTTTTTTTTTGCATCCTTGCACTCTGAACTTAACGTAGAGGTAAAGAAAATGAGACTGCACCGTGCATTGCATGAACATGCGTTGGGTGTCTAATATCGTAGTAATGCACAAAGTAGTTTGGAAATAAGTTGTAAGCTGTGTTGTTTTACAGTGATACTAGAGTCCTTTTTTTGCAATGAAAACGAAAGTAGCAATATTTATTTTTGGAAAAGGTTCTAATTCTTATGTCAATTAAAATATGTGCTATGCAAAAATATTCCTATTTGTTCAACAATAGTTTCAATTTACTAAACACTTAAGGCCTTTTTTTTTTTTAAAGTAACTGTATGAATGAAACGGTGAATTTATTTCATTATGTGCACTGTTTTTTAAATAGTGTGTGCAGTGTGTTTTTCTTATGCTCTAAGATTCGAGCATAAACGTACATGCACACACACAGACATACATATTCTTATTGAGTGTGTATTCTTCAGATGTTTGTTAAATAACAGTTTAATATCCTATTTATGTTGCTTCTTTTTCATTCTACTTTGCTACAACCGTATTTTAATCACACTGTTTTAAGTACAGTCAGCCATGAGAAAACAGAATAGGTGTGTATTTAATCCTCATCCGTATTTCTCATCTTATGAAGCCAACACTTTTTTTTTTTTTTTTTTCTAAAATTAAGGCTTGGGGTGTAGGTTGGCGGGTGTGTGAAAGGGGGATTTAACATGAAAAGTTATCATTAAAGTTGAGTCTTCCCTGTTTGCATGGTTTGGTGGTGTGAGGGCCAGGGTTTACTGTCATGGCAACTTTGCGTTATCTGATGTCTCTGAGCAGAGAAACATTGAGGGAGATAATCCCTGAATTAAACAGGATCTGCTTTGAGTCGACTGAGATGAGCAGGGCCAGGCTGTGCCGACGATCCCCGCCGCTCCCATGCTGCGCGAACAATGGGAAGGCATCCTGTCTCTCTGTGGGGCAGGGCTGCACTTCTCTGGGTTTCATTTGCAAATGAATTCTTGGCCCTGATGAAAGTGTGGAGGGGCCAGAGCCACAATGAAAGGGATTCATAGAGAAATGCAATTTGTAAATCAACTTGTATGTTAAACAGCAAGATTTCAGTGTGACAAAGAGGGGAAAGAATAAGGAAAAGTCTGGAACACAGAAGTGGTGCTGGGGGCAGGGTGTCATTTTGCCTTTTCACTTTCTGACTCGTCAAGTTTCTCAACATGGAAAATTCCAAAACTGTTTGTATCCATTTGAAAGTGGATCATTACTTTTGCATTTCTTCTCAGTGACAACAGAAGTTTCTGGTTTTATTGTGTACACTTAGAGCTGGCGTGTTCTGTGTCTCAGTTCTGGCAAGTTTTGTGATGCATGCATTCTGATGTACTGCTTAATTCTGTAGGCAAGTCACTGTAAAGTCTGTGGTTTGGTTTTCCATCGCGTTTGTGTCCAATAAGAATATACTCATCAGTGCCTCTCCCATGATATTTAGAATTATTCATTCCAATAGATGAAAAATATTTAGATAACAAAAAATATTTCATATCATAGTCTTCAATAACTCACATGTTTTGTAATTTTATTTATTTATTTTTTTCTGATTGTTCAGTTTGTGTGCAGTCTGTATGCCACAGGCTCTGTTGTTGTCTCACTGTGATTGCAGCTTGAGTGGATACAAATTAGTTTAGTGACATAGATAACCTGTCCAAGATGTCCATAGTTGGCTGAAAATGAGCAAAGTTGACAGCAAATTGAAAGTCTAATAAGTCTTTCAAATGCTTGATTTGTGCAGAGTGGACAAGTAGACTTTGAAGGGCATGAAATATAGGAAATCAATGCCTTTCTATGAAATTTCATTAAGACTCGGTGTCCTCACTTCGCTCTATTCTATATTTTGATGGATTATCTGGAGAAAATGATTACCTTTGGTTAGGTTGATGAAACCCAGATGTACATCTTCAAAGATCACTTTTAAGCAATATTTGAGTAGTTCCCATTGATTTTGCATCCCCTCTTATCGTGTTTCAGGGGCCAGGGCATTGAAAAGGGCCTTTTCTCATTTCTGCTGGCTTATTGTTGCTTTTCGATCGTTGTTTTTGTGAACACATCAAGGGGATAAGTGTAAAACTGATTAACTTAAGATTAACAACAATGGAATTTGAGGAGATAAAGCTGCTTCTTCAGCTGCAAAACATTTCTAATCACTAATCCTCTGTTTCCTCTTTTTCAGGGGACACAGAACTTTGCTCAGAGGATCCCCCCCTCAAGGAGTCAGACGCCCATGTCTGTAACAGATGTTGTGCTGAGTTCTTTGAACTATCAGACCTTGAGGAACACCAGAAGAATTGCACTAAGAATCAGTTAGTCCTGATAGTTAATGAAAACCCTCCCTCCCCCACTGGAACTTTCTCACCTGGGTCTCCTCCTCATAATCCTGATGACCAGATGAATGACACAGCTAACAACACTGATCAAACAGAGTCCAGTGACCTTTTGGAGTCTAACACCCTTGAAAAAGACGAATCCATGGATGTGGATGTTTCTGGAATGAGCAGTGGGCATGAAGAGGAGGGCAGTCACACAGAGAGCGGAAGCCCCATCCACACTGTCAGCAGCAGGGGCCCGCCTGGCCCCGCAGTAGGTACTTCACCTATCTCTGCCCCTCTACCTCAGCTCAGTAACCTGACTGAATTGGGGAATTTCTCCATGATCAACAGCAATGTTATAATCGAAAATCTGCAGAGCACCAAAGTGGCTGTAGCCCAGTTCTCTCAAGAGACCCGTGCAACTGGAGGCCCGAGGGTGGCAGTGCCAGCCCTGATGGAGCAGCTCCTAGCTCTACAGCAGCAACAGATTCACCAGCTTCAGCTTATTGAGCAGATTCGCCATCAGATACTGCTGTTGGCCTCACAATCCCCAGAAATGCAGGTGCCCCCCACCTCTGCTCCAGGCACAGTGGGGCCGGCTGCCAGCCCACTGACCACACTCAGTTCCCATCTCTCCCAACAGCTGGCTGCAGCCGCAGGCCTAGCGCAGAATCTGGCCAGTCAGTCAGCCAGTATTAGCAGTCTAAAGCAGCTGGCTGCAGCGGCACAGCTACCTCAGTCCAATTCAAGCAGCAGTGAGACATCTCAGAGCATTAGCACACTGGGGCCATCAACAGGCAGTGCCCAGTCCTCTGACAAGAGGCCCAGTCATATCAGTAGCCTCCACCCTCAGCTCAGCAACTCTTCACTAGCTAAGTCATCCACACCATCATTTGGAATAGGTAGTTTGTTAAGCTCTGCAGTGAATCCCCTTCTACCTCAGCCCCCATCTGGAAACCCTATGTTCTCCAGCTCTCTCCCCAGTGTTGGCACTACTGTAGAGGACCTCAACTCCTTAGCAGCTTTGACCCAGCAGAGAAAAGGCAAACCACCAAACGTCAATTCATTTGAACACAAGAGCAGCTCTGATGAGGCTTTCTTCAAGCATAAATGCAGGTTTTGTGGCAAGGTGTTTGGCAGTGACAGTGCCTTGCAGATCCACCTGCGCTCTCATACCGGTGAGAGACCATACAAGTGTAATATCTGTGGCAACAGGTTCTCTACTCGTGGAAACCTGAAGGTGCATTTCCAGCGTCATAAAGAAAAATACCCACACATCCAAATGAACCCATACCCTGTTCCTGAACATTTAGATAACATACCAACAAGCACGGGTATCCCATATGGCATGTCCATGCCCCCTGAGAAACCTGTCACCAGCTGGCTGGACAGCAAACCTGTTTTGCCCACTCTGACTTCCTCAGTCGGCATGCTGCTTCCACCAACTATGCCGAGCCTGCCACATTTCATTAAAAAAGAAGATCATTCCATAGCCATAATGAGCCCTTCTGTTACTGCAAAGAGTGACTTAGGTGCCGCTGAGCCTTCAGCAAAAAATAATGATGGGGCGTCTGAAGAGGGTGAAGGTGCAACTCTGCCTACCTCAAACAGGAAAAGTGAAGAAGGCAGCCATTCCTCAGGCTTCACGACAAATGTAAGTTCTGCCTCTGAGAGCACTGCTGAATACACAACATCTAACAGCCCACCCATGATGACCAACCCACTCATGCCTCTGATGTCTGACCAGTTCAAGGCTAAGTTTCCCTTTGGAGGCATCCTGGATCCTCTCCAGGGGTCAGAGACCTCTAAGCTACAGCAGCTTGTGGAAAACATTGACAGGAAGGTGACAGACCCAAATGAATGTGTCATCTGCCACCGGGTGCTGAGTTGCCAAAGTGCTCTGAAAATGCACTATCGCACTCACACAGGGGAAAGGCCCTTCAAATGTAAAATCTGTGGAAGAGCATTTACTACCAAGGGAAATCTTAAGACCCACTACAGCGTCCATAGGGCTATGCCTCCTCTTAGAGTGCAGCACTCCTGCCCTATCTGTCAGAAGAAATTCACAAATGCTGTAGTTTTGCAACAGCATATTCGCATGCACATGGGTGGCCAGATCCCCAACACCCCACTGCCAGAAAGTTACCCAGAGTCCATGGCCTCTGACACTGGCTCATTTGAGGAGAGAAACTTTGATGATCTGGACAACTTTTCTGATGACAACATTGAAGGAATGGAGGAGGGCCCAGATAGCAGTGTGCCAGACACACCGAGGTCGGCTGATGCCTCACATGACAGTCTGTGTAACTCCCCAGCTCCCCTTGAAATGGTTGGCCAAGAGGGGCAAGAAAAAAGCAGCCACCGGAATACACAGCATGAGGCAGAGGAGCTACAAGTCAGCCAAATGAAGACTGCTGCAAATGGGTTAGTAGAGGGGGATTGCCTCACCAATGACTCCTCATCTTTAGGAGGGGATGTTGAAAGCCAAAGCGCCGGGAGTCCAGCTGTGTCAGAATCTACCTCCTCCATGCAGGCGCCATCCCCCACTAACATGCAGCTACAGCCACGTAAATCCCCCAGCCTTGAAGAAAGGCATCAGAGGGCCTTATCCATGGAGCACACGAGTGCAAGCCTCTTACACTCTCAACCTTCCAACATCGGAGCCCTTGACCTGACATCTGTCAATCCATCAAAAGATGCCCTGGGCATGATGTTCCCCTTCCGTGAACGTAACACCATCAAGAACACATCCTGTGACATCTGTGGGAAGACCTTTGCTTGTCAGAGTGCCTTGGACATTCACTACCGAAGCCATACCAAAGAACGACCTTTTATTTGCACGGCTTGTAACCGGGGTTTCTCCACTAAGGGCAACCTCAAGCAGCACATGCTCACCCATCAAATGAGAGATCTGCCCTCACAGCTCTTTGAGCCGTCAAACACCAGCCTCTCCTCCAGCCCGACCCCTTCTCTCCTCTCTGTAGGATCTCTTAACAAACCTGAGGTCAACGGCTTCCTCCATAGCCTCCACACAGAGAACAAGGACATGACCCCAAGCATTATCACGTCATCAGCCTCCACCTCCCCAGTCCTTTCTGCAGCTCCTCCACGCAGGACCCCCAAGCAGCATTTCTGCAACACCTGTGGAAAGTGTTTCTCCTCCTCCAGTGCTCTACAGATTCACGAAAGAACCCACACTGGGGAGAAGCCCTTTGCCTGCAGCATCTGTGGGCGGGCTTTCACCACCAAAGGAAACCTCAAGGTAAATGTTGTAACATCCACAAATCTTTTGGTTTCCATTGAGTTTTTACTTAAGCATGACAGTAAAAAGAAACAGCCCCAGAGCTGCTTTTTCAGTTTTATGTGGTGTGTCAATGCACTGGCATAAAGAGGTGGGAATGTTTTATAATTAATTAAAGGTTTTGTTCTCAGAAAAATTGCCTTCATGGAAAGGCTGAATCACACAACTAATATGATAATTGCGTAGAAATTCGAGACTGCTTATTATTAGTCCACAGAATTTAGAATCAACTTTAATACATGTATATCTGTAGTTATTTAAACCAGATTCAGTGAAAAAGTCCATAACGGTCTCAAACACTGCAGTAATTGATGTACAAAACTGGAGAGAATTATGTGTAGTTTACATGAAATAATACCTGTTGTTTTTGAAGATTCATTTAGAAAATGCTCAGTTTTAAATGTTGACCTCGGTCTGTTGTCTTAAACAGTTAAATAGAAAGTTTATTTTTGTATTATGTTAATATTCTGTTTACTGTCTTTAAATTACATTTGTATTAGACTTACTATTTTAAGACATAATTTTAAACATATATTCATAAAGGAGTAAAAAAAAACAAATCTCATGAAATGGGTAGAGGTGAAATGTTCCGTGCATTTCTGGCCTGAACTATAAAATTGGACATTGCAATTTTATCCCAACCCCTGTGGTCCTCTTGTGATATGAGCAAATTAAGGTTTCGATTAAACAGCATGACTCCTGCCAAAATAAGATGTTTACACCATGCTTTTACCTCTCAAAACATAGGCAACTAACTTGTCTGCTGCACCCAGGGTGTGAAGCTATTTTAATTTGGAGTAGAGCATCATTATTATTTTTTCCATTGCATCATCTCATGTGCAGCTCTAGTGGCCCAGTTTGTAAACATCACTAATTTTTATCCCTCTCATTGTTCCGTCTCTCCTCCTTCCTTTTTATTCTCTCTCCTCCTTCTCTCTGGATAGGTTCACATGGGCACGCACATGTGGAACAGTGCTCCTGCCAGACGTGGCCGCAGGCTCTCTGTGGATGGACCAATGGCCTTCCTGGGTACCAACCCTGTCAAGTTTCCTGAGATCTTCCAGAAAGACATGGCATCGAGGGCAGGCAACGGGGACCCGGCCAGTTTCTGGAACCAGTACGCTGCAGCATTCTCCAATGGCTTGGCAATGAAAACAAATGAAATCTCTGTCATCCAGAACGGGGGCATCCCACCTATGTCAGGTGGTATAGGGAATGGGGGTAGCTCTCCTATTGGTGGTCTCACCGGAAGCTTAGACAAGCTACACAACACTGAGCCCAATGCTGCACTTGCTGGTCTGGAGAAAATGGCAAACACAGAAAACGGGGCCCACTTCCGGTTCGCACGCTTCATGGAGGACAATAAAGAAATCGTCACCAGTTAGAGTATGTATGTGTGTGTCCTCTGTTGTTCACAGACACATACTGGTGCCTAAAAGCACTATGTACACATACGTTAAAACGTACAGAAGAAGAGAAAGAAAGAGAACAAGACAGGGACAAAATCAACTGAACTGCTTTGCTCGCCATTGAATCTTTACGAACATGAGTGTGAAGAAAAGTTGCTTTTTGTACAATGTACATGTTATAGTTTTAAGGAGCTTATTTATTAGTGATTATAACCTTGCTTGAATCTAAGTGGAAGCATTAACAGTTAGGTTTTTGTTTGTTTAAAGCCAGAATGGATATGTATGGGTGCTTTAAAAATGTGCTTTTGAACTTAGAATATCTGGGTAGATAACCTTACCTTGGCATTAAGTTATTTTCTGTCTGTAGTAGCTATAACCGAACTGTCGATGTTCATGTGATGCATTAGCCCTGTAATAAGCAAACAGACTTGCTGTAAATAATGTACACTGATCTTCTGTAGATGGTCTAACATCTGTGTGTCTATG
>JAPSES010000001.1:20872178-20897316 GCA_029822895.1 Maxillicosta whitleyi
CCCTCATCAAAACACAACAACATTCAGGCAAGGGACTCAGTTATGGTGTAGTTCCTTTTTTTCCATTTGTTCTTTACCTTTACATTATTTAAAGAAGACAGACATTTACGTTTCCTATATTTCAGTGGTTTTTAGTGTTAACTTGTTTTGTTGTTACCATTTCTGTGTATTGTACTTTCTACTTTTTATTTACTTCCATATTTTTCTCCTTCAATCCTTTTTTTTTTTTTTTTTCGTTCTTTGTACTTTGGTGTTGTTGAAAGCAAAACCTTTGCTGAGAGGGGAACATTCGGTCTGGCCTATATCCTGGTTTTTGGAAGACAACCAATCAGTTGAGTAGGATTCTTTAGTTTCTCAGCTGGATTTCCACATTGCTGCTATGTCCCAGCATCCTCACTGACATCAAGTGCAAGTTATGTGTTGAAGCTTCTGTAAATATGTTCAGATGTGGAAATACAACCTCCATCGTATGGAAATGTACATAAAGCTCACACAAGAAAAGTCCATCATGACCAGGGGACAAAATAGTGTTTTTATAAATATAAATATATATTGGGTTTGACAACCTTCGGACTGTTACATGCACTTTCTTGGAAAGTTGGAAGATCTTTATGGGTCCAGTTTCTCTACACTTTAATACCTACTAACAACTAAAATACTGTAATTCTTTACTCTAATAATCAAATACATCAGTTTTCCAAAAGAAATGTTGTGTGTTTGTGTGCTTTTATTACCTTCTCTGTTTATCTCATAATTAAAAAATATTCCAAAATCTATTTTTCACAAATCAAGCTTTCATAATCATATTAAAAAAAAGAAGATTTAGGAAAATAACTCATTGCTTTCTGTAATTTTTCCCAACATTTTCCAGTTTCTATGCTGTGCCACAGACGCTGCTTTTTGCGCATCTTTAATTGTTTCCTTAAAATTGCAATTTGATGTGAATAACATCGGGTTCTAATCTCTGAAAAGGCAAAGTAATCGCTAATTCTCTAATTAAAACTTATTGGAAAAAACGGCTTTCTACCTTCACACTTCTCAGTATTGTAATTAAATGCGTTGTGTTGAACGTGTTATTTATCAAGTGCAGGTCGACAAACCAGGAGCGGCGGTTAAATACGCAATCGGCTTTTAAAAGATACTATTTCTTTTTTTTTTTTTTTTTTTTTTTTTGTGAAAAATTTCGTTTCATTAAGTTCTCGACGATGTAATTGCCACAAAGCCCTAAAAGAAGCTGTCAAAACGATCCCACACTTATCCGGATAAATCCTCTGACGGCTTTGAAGGTATTTGCTTTGCATTTTTCTTTTTATTCAATGTGAATTTTCCCCCCTTTTTGCATTTCAACAGCTGCATTTAATTTAACACATCGTTGCACATCCTGCAATACAGGATCTGTTAATTTCTGTCCAGCATCCTCGGCGCTCTCCCCTCCTCTTCACAAAAGCCGAATTCCCCGATATTTACGTTTTATATTTCAAGACGTCGAAGCTAAATGATCCTTGCCCACAGTGCCTGTTTTCTTTTTAACAGTCACATCTGTTCCCCTGAGCTGTGTTTTTGCAGAACATCGACTTCCTCAGACATGAATTTTTTACCTCTTTGCAAATAAAACATAACTCCCAAAGAGACCAAGAAAGTCCGACATTATTATTATTGTTATTATTATTATAATTATTTATTTATTTTAACAATTATTACTGCAATTATAACTGTAACTGTATTATAATTAAAAGAAAATCACCGCACTGTTTATTCATATTTAGTGCATGCTGTATCTAAACACACTGCCCATAAAATTGGAATAAAATATTTTTACCACTTCTCATGAAATGACTGTGACAATGTTTTCTTTTATTGTTATTATTATTTATTCGTGGTAGATAACGTGTAACTGGGACTCAGTGTGTAATCATTGCACATGAGTAAATGTGATTACTGGTGTGTGAATAAAAACAAAAATATTCCAATTTAATGGGCAACAATATAAAGCTGCACATAAAATACAGAAAAAAATATCAAATCCCATGTTTAATTGTAAGAAACAAAACAAACAAAAAACAAGTATTTTTTTGTTAATAAAAAAAAAAGAGAAAACATGTTATTCACAGGTGGGAAACATTTATTTAGCATTAATCTGCATCAGACCTCAGTGTGAGTACAGTCCTAGCACTAAGCATGGACTGGAACCCTCCTTAAGTATCGATTGAGCTGTGCAGTATTAGAGAAACACTTGAATCTCAGGTGGCAGGAATGTGTACAATTGATCTCTTCCACTGTGGCTCCCAGCAGTGGCTTTTTGCTCCACAACACAGAGCACCACAGGAAGAGCTGGGCGAACACACTGAAACACAATCGCTACAGCCTAAGAGGGGCTGTCCCAGTCTGCCCTGCTCACTGTCACTATTTATTGTACTGCTGGGAGTCTCATCCACCGCTCTGCACATGCACTGACAATGTGCTTCCACGCAGAAATTATGTACACAGCATTATGAACACAGCCGCCCTGCGTCCATGTACCCCCACCGAATGATTTCGCTTCATTTCACCTGTTTTCTGTTTTAATTTTTTGTAGTGTTTCTTTTAACATAAATGCTTCAGGGTTTTTTGGGGGGTTGTTTTTGCTGCAGTGCCCAGAGAGGATGGGAACCATCAGCAAATAAACACGACTTTCTTTAGCTGCAAGTCACTTACTGTACACTTGAAGGTTCATTAAAGGGTTGGCCTTAAGTAAGGGATGTATGCACAGCTGCCACACCACTAATGTGGGATCATTTGTTTCCAGCATGAAGTCAGTTAGTGGCTGAAATGTTTTTGCAAAAATGATCTTCTTAAATATACTCTGCAGTGTTAATAATAATAATTGGAGGTTTTATTTTTAAAAAGTCTTTTATTATTTATGCAGAATGTAATAAAGTTTTTTAAAAAGCTCTTTGTAATAACCTCGTAAAATCCCACTGAAAATGGAGTTGAACTCAGATTCAGATGCTGTCTGCAGCTGTGTGTGTGTTCTTATCATTATCTATCAGGAAAGAAAATAATTGGGAGCATATGAAGAAATGATGAAAACAAAAAAACAATCTTCTTCGACTCCTCATCCCAGGTGTCAGTCAGGAGGTTGTTTAAAATGTGTTGACTGTCCGATGTGTTTGTTGGTTGTAGGTGATGAGCAGATGAAGCTGCACTGAGGCGGTCTTGGGAAGTTGAAGCCCCCTCCCACAGCTTCTGCCTTGGCTGTCAGCCCTCCTGAGTCGATACAAACCGTAGCCTGGGGCCCGGTTTGGACTCCCCACTGAGGTTCTGGCCTACCGCTGGGAGATCAAAGACCCACACAGAACAATGGTGAGCCTCATTTAGCTGTCCACGGTTCACTTTCCCTGGATGCACCGCCACACCTGCCCACACTGTCAGTCATATGCAGATCATACGCCTTCTGTGAGGTTCCTCGTCTGAGTTAAAACTTTTTGTATAATATTTTGTTGAACTTTCAGAGTAATTCATCAGATGACTCTCAACTCTGATTCAGATAACACTGTATGCACGTGCACCTATTCTACTCCCACAGTGAGATGGCCTCCAACACAAAGGAGCTGCAGGATTTTCACCTTGTTTTTACACAAACTTCTCACAAGGAAATGTTAAGATTCAGGGGGTGATTTATTATAAATTAAATAAAATAACTAGTTTCCATTTAATTTGAAACCTGTGTTTTGTCCTTGTATGTTAAATGCACCTCCAGTTAAGTTGTGTTTTTTTTTTTTTTTTTTTTTTTTTGTATAATGATAGTTTCCTGGTGCTTTTAATCTCTTAATAAGGCCTGAAAGGTTACTTTACTACAGAGAAAAGTAGTATTGGTTTGTTTTATAGGTGAAAAAGCCTTACTCTAATTTGAGTTGTGATTTTCCTTCTCGCTATTTCATGCTGGTTTTATCTTCCCGTGCTCCTCATCACGTTTCCTGTGGAAAATGGCCCTGTCTGCAGCATGTACACAGCTGGTTGGAAGACAAGACCTCCAGATTGTAAGTACAAACATTGAGCCAGATTTTTCAGGCCTGTACACTCTCACAGTTATCACAGACGAGCAATCAAAGTCTTCTAGGAAACATCAATCCACCCAAACCCAACACTTTTTTTCCTCCTCCAGTTAGCTCCTCTTTGTTCTCCATTAAAGTTTGTGCTTTGGTCTTACGAGAGTTTGAAGATAGTCTTTGCATGGTTTATTTTTATGGCACAGCAATCTGGAGACTCTCCAAATGTCAAGGTCATTTATCTTACTGTTCGTCCGCTCTTTGCCTTTTCTGTGGTGAGAAAGAGAGGCACAGGCCCATATTACATTTCATGACCTATTGTGTCAAAGGACTACCCAGACAAACAGGTGGGAGCCCTAATGTGAGCTCCTCATGGACGAGGCTCGCCAAACTTAAGGCTCTCTGGCCATTCTTTAATAAGGCACTCATGCTTGCAGAACAGCCACAGTGCTCTGTTTCCCTCATCGTCAGATGAGAACCTTCAGGGATGCTAATGAATATACAGTGAGGGTTTGTCTCACGCACAGTGCTCCCGCTATCTGCGTCTCCCAGTTTATCATCACTGCTAAAATTGCAGGGCCGTTTTACTGGGCTTTTACTACAAGGGGGACATTTACCCCATTGTGATGCTAATTCTTTAAAATTTGATGTCTAGGGTTTGTTCTTTCAGGTCAGGATAGGTTTATGAGACTGGGTCTTTTGACAGAGTACAACCACCTTTTTTGTTATCAAGAAAAAAAACCTGCAGTCACGGGTTGCCCTCATTGCCCCCTAAGGCAAATTTAATTTAATGTGCATTTCCATTTTAAGATGAATCACATGTTTCCTTGTTTTGTACAGTAGAATGGAGACAGATCGTCTTTCTTTCGTTTTAAAGAACAGCTTCGAGATTAAGTAGGTTGATTGTGGCCCATTCACTGTCAGAATTACGGTTGGAAACCTTAGCCAGGCCTGTCTGCTCTGGGGGCTTAAACACACACACAGTTGGGGACACTCTCTGTTAATGTCATCTCACAGATTCAATTTCCCCCATCACAATCTAACCTCAAGTCCCACAACCTCTGACACATATTCTTATTTGTTCTCACAGTGTCAAAGCATGCTAGTGAGATGGAAAGATATTCGGCTCTTACAGCTGCGGACTGAGATATTGAGATATTGAGCGTCAAGATGGAGTGTCAGAATGAATAGGAAGAAGCCCTTCAGCCCCTTGTCAGGTGTGTTTGATTCCATAGGTGCTCCGGAGAGATGTCTTGAGTTTATTGAATTTGTCATTTTCGGCCTGGGAGTGTAAAGGGCACCTGTGTGCTGCCGTAAGCCCCCGCTCCAGTACCGCCACCCGCATCACACGATGACAGCTGATGTGCAGGGACAACCCTGAAGCTGTTGAATTTTTTTGAAGGCAGTCCATCAGTCTCCGCGTACATTATTCATCAGGGAAACAGCTGAAAGATATTTACTTTGTCAATTTTCTCATAAAAGCCTCCTCGGGCACAAAAAAGTCACCAAGGGTTACGGGAAGGAAAACTTAGCTATTTCAGAGGCAGGTTTGGTGTTCTGTCAGATTCAAATTGAAGGCTGTTGTAGTTGTGGATACCGGCCACCCACGTCAGTGTTAGATCAAAGGGGCGGCCTGCTGCAGAAGCTGAATATTCGGTGACGTTATTGGATTGTGATAGGTATTTCTGGCAGTGGGATCGAGATTTTAGTTTGTTCTCCTGTGTCTTGTAGCCTTGGATGCTGTACAGTGTAACAAACAGATCCCAGACCTGCCACCCACTCCCTTTACAAACTACTCACCATTTTTCTCTTTGAGTCACTCTCGGTTTTCTCATTGGACATCTTGCTGTAAGCAGGAGGAAAATGGTTTCCTCTGTGAAATGTGTAATCACATGTAAGATAAGAAATGCATTAGGTCATGGCAATTCCCACAATGTGCTGTTTGATATGGAGATGTGTGTGCATGTGTGTAACTCAATTGGAAAACCAGAGTTAGATGGTTGACTCCCACCGGGTCCCCTTGTGCTAAAACTGTATCACTCATTGGATTAAAGCATCCGCTAAATGGCGTATGTTATGATTGTGTGATTTCATGCCCTTGTAAGTGTGTGTTTCGTGTCTGCGTGTGTGTGTGTCTTCGCAGTCATGCCTTCCTCATGCTCAGTTAAGTCTGTGCCACCTGTGATTAATAAGAAATATCCCAGATCCTGCAGGTTAATGTTTAATCAATCAGCATGCAGAGAAGGCTAGTTTATTTTTAACCACTGCGCCACATTAAACGCACCATGGTTTTTACTGACAAAACTCATTATTTTTGCTTTTCGCTCTTGTTTATCAATCCTGGGTGACAATAACTTATCCATACACTCTCTGCATCTTTCATATCAGCGCAAAAAGCTGTAAACTGAGGACAGACTGTATGCTTTTAAGGGTACAAATGAAACCGCACAGGCTCAGTTGTGACTTTGGTGATATTTTCTTTCTTTTCCTCATACAACCTCTTTAACATCTAACACTTCTAATGCCACTGAGTTGCTACTTTGTGATCCAGCTGAGGAACCCGTGGTATGAAATCAACACCCCACTCAGCAATAATGCTCTCTGAGGCTTGGCCAGTTTACTAAATAATCGATCCAAATAAAAGCAGCAGATAAAATTGACTGACCCTCATATACTTAATTATTGCAGCTATTTGACCAAATAGCATTTTTCAGGATGCTGAGTGTCACAGGCCATCAATATTCCTTTAATCGCTGTTAGTTATTGCCCTACTTTGTTACTGCTGTGGATGGCCATTCTCCAGTGGTCAGTTTGGCCCAGGGCAGTGAGCGAATGAGATACTAAATGGTTGCACAAACAATTTGATTATGCTGTTTAATTCCCGTCATATAGATCTGCCGGCCTGCTGATGCATTCATTTCTGTGAGGCCGTACAGCAGAATGCTGACCCGCCTACAGTACCTCACACCGCCAGGAGCTGGTGTTCTCTCCTGGGCCGACAATCGATCCTGACTCCTCCGTGGGTTTGGACCCAGGTCTTGCAGGTGTCACCTCTTGTCACTATCCTCCTGGTTCTTGCATAATCACACTCTGTTCAACATCTTGTCTGAGCTGAAATGCTGAAAGGTTAAAGTGATTTCTTGGATTTTTTTTTTTCTGAAGTGGAGTTGCATTAGGTACTTATTTATAGTTACTGTGGTTGGAACAACTCTATTTTAGATAAGTACACAACAGTATCAGCGCAGAAGCAAAGCAATGTACTGGAATTAGTGTAAACAACCTGCCCAACAGGAAAAACTGTATTTTAGCTATTCAACCCATAAAAATAACCAAAAAAAAAAAAACAGCCCCTGACGACCAAAGCCATCTACTGATCTAAAAGATTTAATACCTGTTGATCCACTAGTTCTATCAGTACGCATAAAAAACTGGTGTAAAATGCAGTTTGTCATGTTTTTATGGTCATCATATGTGATCCATTTTCATGTTCAGAGGCTCGTTAATGAATGTGGAAACACCGTTATCTTCAACAACATTGATTCATCAGTAAAACCCATGAAGTTGGATCAATGACAGTAGATAGAAATACTTTTTTATGATGTATTTTGCTGAAAAAGTCACTTTTTCTTCAGTTTTCTCAGTTTTTGATATAATAACCATCAACTTTAATCTGAGGTTTTATGGGCATCTTCATGATCAATAAATAAATATAGGAAAATACCTGATATTTGCTGAAAAAATGCAAAATACAGAGGATATTATAATAAATGGCAATAAATCATTTAAGAAAAGCCAAATATAGAGAAAAAAAATCTGAAACTGCAACAAAAGTATCACCGGGTCCTTATGGGTTAAACACATAGTATGTAATTTGTACCACCAGGAAACCCACAGTATAGACTGAGGTATTTCCTTTTACAGCAGAAGCCCTGAACATATACAATGTATGAGAAAACATGACATTTTGTGATGTATATTTACATTAAATCATTTAAGTCTATTGAAATATCTTACATTATCTAACATGTGCATTATTAACTTTATAATTGTATGCAAATATATAAATGCTATTATTTTTTGTATTAAGACATAGTTCAGTTGTGTTACCAGAGTTAGGGGAAAAAAATATACATAAAAACATAAAAACAAATACTAGTGTAGATTTAAACTGATGTTGTATTGTGTATCTTCTGTTCTGAGACCCAACCTCAAAAAAAAAAAAAATCCCTTCAAAGATGCAGCAGGTTGTGGTCGTGGCCTCTTCTATGGGTTGAGGTGAACCTCGGTGTTGTAACACAAGGAGAGTCTAGAGTTAACTTTCCCCATCTAAACAGACCACCTCAGCCAAGTGAAAAATGAGAAATGAGCGGGGTAAACTCTCAGGCCCAGTTGCCCAGTTCCCAAAATTAACATTTCAATTCAAAACCAATAATAACGCATTGTGTCTGGCATGAATGAGTGCTGCTGCAAAGGGAAGGCGATACCTCCTGTTCCTGTGTCAATGAAAAAGCTCCTTCATCTTCTGCTAAAGAGCCCACACAGTCTGAGGTCAGCCAGTCAGCCTTGGTTACACTGCACAGGCATGCCTGGGTGCACGGCTCGAGCTTCCCGGTGCCATTACAAAAGCCAGGAACTACAAACACACACACACACACTAACACATACTCACATTCATAGATTTACACAGAAACACTCATGTCATGCTCTGCAGAAAATTGATGGCTCTTAAGTTTTGCCAAGCACTGCTTAGCATGTTGAAAGAACGTGTGTACTCTGTGTTCTTTAAAACGAGTAGCTAATTACAATATCTAATTTCAGCCTTAGTAGCATATTTTGATTTGAAACATAATAGTACAAGAGTAAATAATCTCCTCATGTGCATTCCACTTGTTTTGTTTTGGGTTTTTTTTCCCTTTTTTGCTAAAGCTGTACTCATAGAATTGTGACACCTTATCTGCAGGATATCCAGTTTAAAACATGTTTAAAGGACATTTTGTCATGAGTGTGCATACTGTTTGTTCATGTCAAAGCCGTTAATGTGCTCAATGACAGGAGATTCCAGGCAGGCAGAAAGAGTCACAAATGAACACAGTGTGCAGGGGGCTTTGGGCATCTTGGCCTTTGAGGGTGGAATTGGGAGCCAGGCTCTGTGGCCCTGCCAAGAAGGTGTCAGAGTGGACCTCTGCTACATGCTCCCCTCCATCTGAGAGCAGATTACTCGTCTGGGAGATGAGGGAGAAGAGAGGGACGCGGGGCAATTTTAAGAGAGAGCTGTGGCCATTTCTACTGAGACTGAATGTACAGATGAACCTATCTGCCTGCTGTCTGTGTTAGTCTGGAGGATTTCTTACATGAACTGCAGTGTCTGCAGACAGGACTTTTATCCCAGTGGGTTAATCTTTTATTGCTGATGTTTCACTTCTATGCTATTATGATGTATGTTTTTACCTTTTATTTTATTACAGTGTTTTTTGTTGTTTTAATAATCTATATGACAAACGCTCATCCAACAAACATCCAAATGAACCTTATCTGTTTGCGATTCATCCAGTTTCCATGTTAAAATATTAACATTGTGTATCTTTGCAAACCACAGATATACATCATTTTAATGTGTTTGAACCAAAAATGGTATTTTATGACTTTTTAAGACAAGTGTATGATAATAAACTTAAAAAGAATTTTCAACTGTCAATGTCTCAAAAATTATGCTTCATAATTTAAATTTTTTCATGATTAGTTTTAGCATTGACTTTACCATAGGAGTGGAGAAGATACACCAGATTATTAGAGAAAAAAGTCATCAAAAGGCAGATAAAATTTGACTTTCAATGCATTACATAATATTAGAGTCAAAATAAAATCTTATCTTTAACAAAAGCACTTTCACCGTCCAAACCTAAACGTATGGGAATCAGGATCTAACCGCCACCCCATCAACGTTAGTTATGTTGATATTAGATACAGCCTTATTGTGGTTCAGATATTCCCCCAAAAAAGTGTGCATTAATTATTGATCTATTCATTTTAAATAAGATAATATTAATTTGTACGATATGTTTGGTCAAAAAGTAAGATGCTTTTGAAGAGGATTTACAGATAAGGATCTGATTTAATAAATAATCATCACCACAGCCCATGTACCATGTGTGACTGTTTACTTGGACTGTCTTTTTTATGATTGTTTTTATGTTGTATACCTGTTGTGAAGCACATTGAGTCTGCCTTGTGCATGAAATGTGCCTTATAAATAAAGTACTGAACTGAATATCCATAAAACGCATCTAACCATTATCGGACATATTTTGGGGGTAATACCTTCCATAGCCCAGACAATGTTTTTTGGCTGGCATTGATGACATCAACGCTCCCAGCGAAGAGTCCAGCTTCACTAATAAGGCACTGTTGGGATTGCCGCCCGCTTAGGTTGTCAATGAGTCTGTCTTGATCTGAGGATTAGGCCAGTCGTTCCAATTACAGCCTGGTGCCTTGAGGTTTGTGAGGCATTGACACAGACGCCTGTCGATGGCCCCGGTGCATATTCCAGGGCTCTGCTGAGTGACAGACGCCAGCGTGCACACAGAGGATGACACACTGTGTGTGCGTTATGTGTGAAATGTGTTTCACATCATTAGTTTTTCATCCACATCATAGCTATGGATCCATCCTATTGTGTCTGAGTGTGGAGGCTAACATATTGCATAATAAAATACTAATTATTTATGCACAGATGTCAAAACTAGACCTTTACATGTTTGTTATGATCCATGTAAATGATAAAAACATCCATGTATGTGTGTGACAAATGGATAATGAGCTACAAAGAACGAGAAGGAAAAGGGTTAAACCTGGCTGATAATCAGGTTTCAGTCAAAACAATTCAATGCAATTATTATTTTTGGGCTTTGTTTACATGCATTTATTCTCTGTTTTGTTTTCATTTATAATAACTTGGTTCTTAAAGTAAGAAAACACATACAGCAGGTGTTTGTGCAGTTACATGTCATCTTTATTTTTTCTTCAACACTTTTTGGATAAAGTTAAAAGTAAACAATTAAACATTTGACATCTGAGAACTAAGCCCTGCCACCAGAAAAAAAAAATAGTCACAACATGTATATAACAGTTGTATAGAGTACTCACTCATAATGCTTTTTAACCATGTCTCTCTGAAGTGACAACCATATTAATCGTTTCATAGTTTTCATGATTTAGACATAAGATCAGCTAAATATGTCATGAGTTAGTTTAACGGAGAACAACTCTACAAGGATGTGTTAAATGTCTTAGAACACAATTATTAAATCTACCTGAACCCTAAACTAAGTGCTTTTATTGTTAATACCTAAAATCTAACAGGAGTTGGTATGTAAGTTACAGAATACGGTAGGGACATTCTTTATTTTGTGTATTTTCCAGCCGCCAGAACCAGTTCCTGCAAATTGAGAAAGGACAAAAAGATATGTAGCACAGGAAATGACAAATGAGATGAGCTTAATAGAGATTAGACAGGTTTGGCAAATGCAATCACAACTACTTTTTGGTAACTAATTGATCATTCATTTACAGGAATATGAATACAATCTTGGTTTTTGACAATTTTGACAAATTTTAGCCTTTTCATTTAATTAATAATAATAGATTGCTGATACTGATCTATACACAGAGACATTAGTCGTACGATGAAGCTCCATATGCTGCCGTTGTTCTGGCGTGCTGCGAGCGGAGGGAGGCGGTTTGTGCTCGATGGGAGGAACGCGCAGTAACTTGACGTGGCTTGGCTGGACTCAGCCACCTCTCATCTGGTCATCTCTTTTAACTCAAACCCCCTTTGCTGCACACACACAGGAGCATGTCGCCTGGGAGGCCAGCAGTGACTTTACACCCACAGAGGAGGGTCATGTGACACAGACTGCTGTGTCCCACATTTGATACTTAATATTCACCACCTGGTGTTATTTACATGCCATTAAATGAGAGATGGGTGCTGTCCTCGCTGACTTTATCTGATTTAGATACAATTATTATTCTTTAAATCTTCTTTGTTCTTAAGAAAAATCCAAAAACAATTAATTGTAACTTGCTAGGCTCTTAGAAAAAAAGCCCTTTCTGCTGTATTTTTCTTCCCTCCATATTTGCCGAGTGTAATGTTATCCACAAGCGATGTTAGCAGGTTGTAATTAAATATGAATGGAGCGCTGTTGGTTGCCTGGCCAGTTTGTTTGGTTGAGTGCTGGCCTGGGGAGGAAAGCTCATCAAATCAGTTGTGTTGGTGTCATTCTACACCTCTATAACACTCCATGACAGGGAATCTCGGTGGTCCTGTATAAAGGGGCTGGGAATCACCTGTATTTAGAGTTAATGGATTCGAAATAACGCACAAGCTCACAATTTAATGAACGCTGGATTGATGAAAAAAGGGCCCCTCGCTCCCCCTAGTCCCTGCATTGCATGAAAAACATTTTCAAATTGCATGCTGGCACAGATAATTCACTTATTCTGTGTAATTGGATGCTGACCAGGGTTAATATGTAGGGTGTCATTAAATGGAAATGTTGAGTTGTAAAGGGGGACTGTATGATACAGGGGGTCTTTTCTATAGAGCTGCCCTGATTGTGAGCTCCTTCTTCTAGCTGGTAGGGACTTCTTTATTTGAGGCAACTCAAGCATGAATTCTGCGAGGAAAAGATTGGGGACAGTTATATTCACTACTGTTTGTTGCCCAGTTGAATGAAATGACCTTTAAGATAAAGCAAATCTCTTGAGCAAGTCAGGTGAAGAAAAGGCCGCACAAATAGGGCAGATGTGCTGAAAAGAACTTTTTAGATTCGACAGTGAAGGAGGGCTGCTAGACCATGGATAGTTGTTTGCGGGTAACCCTGCTCAACAATGCCACATGGAAGGAGCCACTCACTGTGGACGCCTCTTATTTGATTCAAATAAACAACATGAGGGAATTGCTTTTTTCCCCCCCATCTTATTTTTAGCATAGTTGTTAAAGAAAGTTGTGATTTTCTCCAGAAAATGATTTAGTTTAGGGGTATGCAGGAGCAGAATAATTCAGGGTAATGTACAGAGTGTTTAATTAAGTTGCTCGTTCAATCTCCATTCATGGGAAAGGCCTGTAATTATTCTTCTGAAAGCAAAGGTATTTTCTATGGTTGGGTCAATCTGAATTCCTTCTGACTTAGATGGAGAACACAGAGCGGCTGTGGACTGAAGAGCAGCCTGGAGCCCTTTTTTAAAGACATGCCGCCATATTGTCATTAACAATATGTGTCTTTATGTCAGCTTTACCTGTTTATACTGAACCAAATCAAACTGAGGCTGCATCAGTGCTTTCACTGAGCATGTTTTTATTCTATATTCAGACACATTATAAAGCTGGTTAGTGTTAGGTATAACTTGCACATTAGTAATATGAGTGTTCTGTTTCACTGTCAAAGCAGCTGATTTCACAGATTCTCCGGTGGTTAAGACTGTCTCCCAATTTGGCACAAATTTCCTGCGGTAGCATTTTGCTTCCTGCAGGTTAATGTTTCCTCAGAGTTTTTAATCTTTTGTGTCAGGTTGCACACATGAGAGCATGTCAAATTATCTGAATATCAAAGAAAGTTGATTTAGCATAAGATACACTGGACCATCCTTTTCACAAGGAAAGGACAAAACATCATCTTGCATTTATTTTCATAGAATTATGCTATGATTATGATTCTCTAAATATGTGTGGACAGTACAGTGACCATGAGTATGCAATGGAACATATGTTTTATTTTACATCTGAAAAACACACAGAGTGTCTATAGTGGCTTTTCCATTGGACATATGTGCAAAATTTTACCATTTATTAAATGTAAAAAAAAAAGAGAGAGAGAGAACTGTATAACACTGGTTTGTCCATTAAATCAAAAATGCGATGATTTATTTATTTATTATCGTGAGATGACAACAGAAATCATTCCATAAACATGGCAACAAACTTAAATATCACATTGATTTACAGATATATTCATTGTTAATATCCGTATATAACGCACCATGTTTCTTTGAAAACTCTTTTTTGTTTGCAGCATCTGTCAACAACCATTTGTTTCAGTCACATGACTCCAGTTATGGAAAAAAGTCTTTCTATTGCAGTTTTGTGTGATATACCAATTTTGCTACCCCCACTTTTCACCAGATAAAACAGGAGTTGTCATGAAATTGGCATTTTTCGTTGGGCAAATGTGCAAATTATATTCAAGCAATTTGAGGGTCAATGGAAAGCGAAATATGATGTGTTTTCAGTCGTCCTTCTATGAACATTATAGATTCACCACAGCAGAGCCACGTCACATCAGTGATGGTGGAATTAGATTCTCTCAACACTGTTCTGTCATTGCCTCAGTCTGGATGTATTTGTCTGAGTATGTTTCCATTAAACATAAAAATCCATACAAAAATAGACATGATATGGGGTCATTTTTGACTATTCGGTGCAGTCACAGATGTGCACTCCTGTCTTAAAGATGGAACAACAATGCCCCCCCCCCCCCCATTCCTATTCCGTGTTCATACCTTTTATACAAAACAGTGAGGCGGAATAAAGGCGCAGCATTCCCGCCTTGAACAGTCTGTTTAAATGGGGCTTGTAACCTGCATTCTCCCAGTGATAGCAACACTGTAAAACCTAACCAAATGGTTAAACATGTCTTAAAGAACTATTAAAAGCCAAAGAATGTGGAAGTACAGTCAGTACTAAAAACAACAAAATGAACACTCACACTCACAGTCTACTTTTTGTTTTGCTTGATAGTCTGGTGTCGGCTGGACTGTGCCACAACTCACCAGCTTTGCCACCTACTAAGAGGGTAGACTCTGGGCTGTCTGGGTACTTTTGGTGAGGAAGTTAATCATATACCTCAGAGTAGAGCGACACAAGAAAAGCGGTGTTTGTAAACCTGCCCCCACGGCTCTGCCCATAATTGGCTCTACAAGTGACTGCCTCTGCTTCCTGTCAGCATTATATCTGTGTTCACACCAGCCCAGCTGGTAAGACATTTGTTCCTTGGAAACATGGCTGCTGTTTTGATCTTTGGACTGTGAAAGCAAAGTAGCTCTCACAATGGTTGTAATGTGGGGAGGATTTTCCAGGCTGTGGAGGAAGCCAGGCAAAAATGTCCTGCTGCCTCAGCCCGGGAGTGAAGAACAGCACTTTGGTGGTGTTTTTTGGTGCTTACTTTGTTATTTCTTACATCAGTTTCAGACTGTTTAATTAGTGTGTGTTATTCATTGAAGGCACCTGTATTTGTAACGCTCTATGGTGGGGGGTATTTTCTCTGTAAAACTTCCTCCTGCTTTAGTGGTTGTTTATGTTTTTCCCTCATTAGACACATGAAAGCTTATTTTCCAGAATGTGGGTTTTCCATTCTCATAAAGCTCATTACCAAACATTAATTGCTATTATTACTGTACCAAACATATTTTATTCAACTCTAATGATAAACACATAATCAAATGGTACATTACCGTTCCATATGTTTAAAATCGCATGCTTTAGATCATTTCGAGTACCTATGAGCTGTTGCATTTGACTCCGAAACGTGCGCTTAACAGGCCTTTGTCAGCAAATTTAGAGAATTAAAGAAAAGAGCTGAACAAAGAGGTGAGCGGAGCCAGGAGAGGAGCAGGCGTCTCTGCGGTTGTAAACAGATTGTTATTAGGAGGCAGCAAAGATGCAAAAGCGGAACTTTATTTTAAAGTTGACACATGGCAGGAATCTGAGATTAAAATTGGAAATGTTAAAATACTGCTGGTGACACCTCGATGTGTGGAGGGATGTAACTTCCTGTGCAGCTGTCAAGAAACACTTCCCAGCACCTCCCAATCTGCTTCAGCACTTGCATCTGCACCTCAGCTCTGCTAATAGAGCATGCAGGGAAAATGGGGGGAATGGAAAACACTTGGAATATGCTCATAATTAATCACAGTAGCCCTGATTTCTGAGGTTAATGATAAATTTGTAATAGTCGCCATTTGTATGTTGCAATTAACTTTTTTTTTAAATAACACACACATGCTTCTTTGATGTCACGGTATGGCGAGCTGTAATTTCACTGTTTTCCTTTTCTGAAAAATGAGAAATGTCCATGTGACAGAAGACGAATACATTTTCTCTGATTGTTGATTGATTCAGGACGGGAGAACCTTTGAATGTTGCATCATGTGTTTGTTGTTCTTCCGGCTGGTGCACGACTTTCCGACATATATCTTATCCAGGTACCAGAAAGAATAGCTCAAGTTGCAGCTTTTCTGCCACGTGTGTTTGCGGCGGTTGCCCTGGTGCAATGAAGAATCGGTCCTCTTCACTTTATACCGGATCCATGTATGGTTGAATATGACTTTCTCGGCCTGGTTCTCCCATTTATAGACGGGCTAGATTTGTTTGGGATTTTTTGGAAAACCACACTCTGATGAACATCCTGCCTGAGACATTTAATTGTGGCTGCTCCATTTTGTGCACAAGCAGAACTCGGCCTTTTTAAGACTTGTTTATTCAAAAGCGTCCACATGTTGATTGTAACGCTATTTTTTTCCTTCTTTTGGTCTTTTTCACATTTTTCACGAGTTATGAACTTTGGTCGAGAGGCTGTTGTTGTCAACTGTTTTCATTTTTTATATAATTTACAATTATATGAGCTATTAATCTTTGTGTTTAATCTGCTACTAAATAAGATCTCATTCACATACAGCCAAGTGCCACATTTATGGAAGTTTCCAATTGAATTTTTTGTGTATTTAACTTCTCTTAAATAATTTATCTTTAATAATTTTCTTTATTTTGTGCTTTTTCCAGCCTAAGTCAGATATTTTCCTATATTTAATTTTCTGATCATGTAGATGTTCATAAAAGCTCAGAGTAAAGTTGAGGGTTATTACATCAAAAACAGAGAAAATTGAAGGAAAAAGTGACTTTTTCAGCAAAATATATCAACTGAACATAGAACAAGTCCCTTCATTCATTGTCATTGAAAAAACTCCATGGGTTTTACTGGTGAATTTGATGTTGTAGAAGATGACGGTGTTTCCACGATCACTGCGGAGCCTGTGAATGTCCATATGGGTTTTATCTGATGACCATGAAAAGATGACGAACTGTGTTTTACACTAATAATTTACATGTTTTTGATAGGGTTAGTGGATCAACAGGTATTAAATATTTAGCTCAGTAGATGGTTTTGGTAAATGATGGATGTTTGGTTCTTTATGGGTTGAAATATTTATGATAATTATTGAATTAATGTTAATGTTACAGTTGTTTTGTTTTAACCTTTATATTATTTATGGGTTAATATGGGTTAAATCAGCAAATGCCCTGATATTTGCATAAAAAAAAAACACTTTTCCCTGATGTTAAAATTTGTTTTTTCCTTTCTTATCTCAGTTTGCTCAGGGATAGAGGTAGTAATAGTGAAAAATGAGGACAAACAGTACTTTGAATGCATGAAGAGACACCTCCGTCATAAATAGCAGTGGGGGAAGGCTAAATATTGACTGTGTGACTCCATACTGATGTCTCCTGTGAGTGTAGGCCTTTCTCTTTTTCTTTGCCAGCGTGTGGTCGTAATTGAATTGTAAACAACACCCACCATGTTATTATTTACTGCGCTGTGCTGCTCAAACCATTCGACCGGCCACCGCCTCTGCCACAGGAGTTGAGCTCTGACTCACTTTGACGTGTTACCTAAAAGGCAGTGAAAACAATATACAGCCCGCTCATCCATAAGTCATGGCATTTGGCGTAGCACCGGTGCATCCAACAGAAAGGGGCTTTTATGAATGGCACAAAGTCTGTGAATGATAACGGTCATTAATATGTCCATTGAGGGTCACCACATTCATGCCACATATCAAATCCCCTTTGAATGAGATCAGTTCCCTCCTGTCAGAGCCCATTAGATCCGTCCCACAGCCCCAGTGGCCAGCTGACAGGGGAGAAACCCTAGCCCCGGCCTAGCACCATTAGCATTAGAAAATGAGCAATCAGCTGGAATGAAGCACAAGAGGAGGGGGGGAGACTCGCCAAAACTTTAGTAATGATACCCGACAGACACTATGTGAAATATAAGGGCGGACAGACCTTAAACTACACTAATTTACTCTACTACGCAGACATTTGCACTTTTTTCATTCACCGTGGAACATTTTTACATTTAAATATTCAAACTAAATACATTTCTGGTTTTACACGTGACTTGAAATTGACTGCGTCTCTTCGAAACCCTAGAAACTCAACTATCTCCACTCCACTGAAAATGTTCCTGCTACTCATAGAAAATTGTGTTGAACCTCTTTGACTTTGCGAAATAATTGAGTTAAAACACTCGATAAAACATTAATTAGCTTAGCCGTCTGGAGCAGATAACATAGATAAAACCCTATGTAATTCATATTGATTAGAATATGCACATTGAGCGTAACCTCTTAAGACAAGTTTTCCTTATTAAATGGACACAAAGCCGAGGTCATTATTCGTACAAAGAAAGATCGCTTAAGATTTTATCTTTTCACATAAAAAGGTTTGATTGGATTTCTTTCTGAGGAAGCTGCACAATCTGTTTTATTCTAGTTTGATTGTATTACCTCTTAATTAGTTTGTATATTGAGTAGAACAGGCCTTATTGATTTGAGGTGCATTCATTTGCAATGCAAAAATCCCCTTTAATCCAATATAATCTCATCCTTACTCAAACACAGCAGACTGCATCTTTGAGTCACTGTTTTTCTGCTGGTTTTCCAGACCCTGTTTCTTGTTCAGCTCAGGGAAAATATAAACTGCTGCTTTAGGCAAATTAGAGATTGCTCTTTGCTAAATCATTTTCATAAATGTAGCTGTTTATTTAAAGGCAGTTACACTCTGCATTTCATGTGGAGAATTGTATGTTGTGTGTGGTAATTTCAATGTCGAGTGTAATAACAAGCTGTAGTATTTTCATGTGGCTGTGTTGTGGGGTTTAATTTGGAGCTGTTTCAGTGAATGATTGGCGCTTGTAGGTGTTGTGTGTAAATCTGCTGCTGAACACCCGTGGAGTCGTGTCACGGAGAAATCATCATTGGAGGCGTCAAATCCCTCCCACCCGCCTAGTGCACAGCAGCAGGCTTAACAATTCTCTGTAATTAACCTCACCTGAACTTTAATGGCCCACCTCCGGGACCGAGGGCCCCGGCTGTGTAAAATTACTGTCACACATGGAGCCAAGGGGGAGCCCCGCCGCAGCGGGTGTGTTCCACTCAGACAACTGAGAGGGAAATGGACCCCTGTGTAACACCTAATACCACCAACACCATGTCAGAGTGCTCGCAGACATTGTGGGGGTGGAGAGGAGGGGGCTGGTGGTTAGAGGAAGAAGAAGGAGATACTCAGGCACAGAAAAGCACTTTTAAGGCTCTGAAAATATTCGTGAAATGCTGTTTTATTTTGTTTCATTTATTTTAGTCTTTGGTCTATTTAATCATGAAACCAGACGCCACAAACAACACAAACCACCACCATGTGCACCCCAACACTGACTCAGTTAAACCCTCACAGGTTTTCACAAAATAGAAGTTTAAAGTGAAACGGATCCTATTTTGAGGGAAAAAAAACCTTAGTTCTTTTCTGTCTGGTTTCCTCTTTAAATTATTAAATGGATCATTCGTTACCTACCTTTAATAAAGAACCAGAATGTATTAGTAACAAACAACAATGTTCTACCAGAACAAATGGCCTAGTCAGTGTGTTCTACTGGTTTATGTCCAACATACATACATATACTGTATACATGTAATGTAATTATTATTGTGGTGAAATGAAGTCACAAAACTACTTAATTATGAGTTTGAAAGAGATCACCTTCATTTCAAAAAACAGGACAGGATGTGAAACTGCAGCATGTGTAGGAATAATCCTTTAAATATCAACACTTAACAATAGATTTAGATCAATGTGCTGAACAATATCTAAACATACGTCTATCCTCTTTTTGTAACCACATCTAAACAAGTTTAATATCTGTTTGTTTTTATATTTAAAGTTGTTTTTAATAGACTGGTCCGTACTTCACTGTTTGTAGTGTGCGGGCCATGGATGTGAGGAGGTATAAAAACCAGTTTAGATCCCACACAGAGGAAAGTGGTCTTAAAAAGGGTCATGTGATACAACAATAACATACTTTATCCATCATCACAGAGTCTGTCTGAGTGCTGCGTTAATGACAGAACACAAGCAGCGGGCCAGGTTGAAATCTCTTTATCATGCTCTGTGAGCCACCTCAGTAGTCTTTATACAACAGCTGCACGGCGCTACCAAGACTTTTGGCAGTGTGAACGTGTACATGTTGAACACTGATCTGGATCCTGTGTGTGGCATGTCTGAGCCCTGGGCTTTGGCGGAGCAGGCTAGATTTCTGATGGATACAACCGGTCTGAAGTAATCCAGTCGCCCTGTAGTACGACGAGGGTGGGTTTCTGGCACATATGTGTTCAGTGTGTCTCTGTGTGTGTGTGTGTGTGTGTGTGTGTGTGTGTTCATATGCCCACTTGCCCACTGCCTGAAACACACACACACACACACACACAGGGGTGAGTCACAGCCGCAGTCTGAGGATCAAACACTTCTACTGGACTCTGGGTTTACTGATTATTTATCAGCACTGTGTTCCTCTGCCATGTTTGAAGAAGAAACAGGAAAGATATGGATTCTGTGAAGTTCAAAGAAAAATAAACTCTGTTCATTTCACTGTTTCTCAGAGGTTTTTCTTTGGGCCCATAACCCAGAGTCACAAAAAGCATAGAATAAAATACACTATTCTCTGTATAATTCAAGAGAAAAGCAAATATATGCGTAAATGACATTTTATTTTGAAGGCATCACCCTTTTGTTTTAGTAAAACGCAACTTATTGAAAACTTCTACAGTGGAAAGTTGCAATAAATTTGATGACTCAAACAAAATGGCCTGCAACTGAATAGATTTATTTCTTTAATTAATATATTATTCATTACCAAAAAGCATCCTAACATCACACATATGTCTTTATTTTATATTCAAGGTTAACTCCAAAAGAGTAGAGCCAATCGTAAATAATAAAAAATAAATAAATTAGAGGTTTTATTAAAATCAACAGGTTCTGGGGTGTCATTGCAACAGACTACCAATAAGAAATACAGACTAATTAAAGTACTTTTACTTGACAGACAGTGCTTTACACCGTGAACAGATGTTGATTATGTGGAGTGTGGCGGCAGAGACAGCTCCGTCATACACATCAGCGGTATATGCAAAGTGACAGGCTGACAGGTCTGCACACACACTGAGCCCCTCACACCCGCTGGCTGCTGCAATATCCCCTGAGCCGCTATCTGTCTCCCACTTGTATGAAGGATAAAGAGACAGGATGTGGAGTGGGGGGGCTCAGACCTATGACTGAATGCACCATCAATGGGCTTATTTTCATTACAGCCAAACAAATGTGTCACCCCAATCATCACACGGCTGATTTTATCCTTCTGTTACTGTAGCTCCACAAGCATTTCCTTTTGTGAGTGCTCGCTCCTGATAATCCCGCTCTGACAAAGGGGCCATGTGCCGCCACAGAGCTCCATGACCAAAAATGTAAAACGAGTCGTTTCCACTTACATACTTTCTCAGTGATATCATACATAATGAAAGAGTGTTTGTAAGCACTTTTGCTTGTTAAGTAATTCCTGTAATCCCATATGTTGCAACACACATATTTCGAAGTAAACACTTACTGGCATGTAACTCTTTTTAGCATGATCTATTGAGTCAAACGGAAATTATATTAAATTCATTTAAAAAAAAAAAAAGAAAAATATAATTTTTTTTGTTATTTCTTAAAAAAACTAAACAAAATAAAAATACGAGGACATCCAGGTTGAATCAAACTCTTCAGAAAATCTTAAATGAATGTTTTAGATGAAAAGGTTTAAAGTAGTGGAGCAGTGAAAGTGTCATTTACTGTCGGTGGGTCGGGGGCCTCAGTCTAAACCTGAGAAACTCCTTTATTCCACCCTTCACTTGCAGACTGACTCCAGCTTTACTGGACTGGTCTGTTGTTAATGAAACTGAGAATCTTTTTTTTTTTTTTTTTTTTGTCGTGTTACTTGTGGACCACAGGCTGTCCTCCTAACAGCTGAAAACAGTATAACCTGTGGTGTAAAACACACACACAGCCTGTTGCACTTTGGTTTCACTTTTAGTGTGTGGAGAGGTGACTTCTATTCATTCACTCCACATACATTTCTCTAAGTAAAACACAATTTAGATCAGTATTAAATAAATCATACCACGTACATGTATGTGTTTTCATGTTTTCTTCCAGTTTGTTTTATTTCTAATGACTAAAGTACTATCACTTTCTTTCTCTTGTTGCGTATTGGAAATAAACTAAACTGGACCATATTTAGGAAAATGAAGTGATGATTAAGAAACAATGTGAGATAAAATAAATATTTCATTTCACTTTCAGTCTCACATTCAGTAAGTTCATCCCTGTTGTCAGTGAAATAGAACTACTTTGTTTTCAGATATATTCCTATTTTTATTCCTATTTACACATCAATGATCCCCTTTGACCAGAACCAGTGATTACATTACACTTCAAGAATAAATCACATGTGTAAAAATATATATTTTTTTTCAATTTAATGTGCAACAGTGTATGACTCTGGGTTAGGATTATTATATTATCCTGCTGTTTCTGCTTTTATTCTTATTTTAATAATATTTAATGATTAAAAAAAAAAAAATCCTATCATCCTGATGGTCATAAACACTGGCGTTGACATTTGTATATTTTTGTCATTTTTAGAAATTTACATTTTATAGTGACAAATCACCACCTTATGCCTTATGTTTATGTAAAACCAGTTAAACCTACATTTCAGTCACACAGTTAATGTACTGTGCAAAAGTGTATATATTGCAGTACACCTTTTTTATCTTTGATCAAACCAACAAAGAAATCAGTTTCTAAAAAGCAAATAAATAACTTTTTTGGAACTTCACCTGTAGGATACATTATGAAAATGTTTTGTATATGTACGACTCCTTTATTGTGTTTTATTTCTGTATGCACTGACCATAATATTAGACGGATTATTCCAGGTTGAGTATTTGAAGTATTAGGATATGTTGGACATTAAGGACAGGACCCACACATGAAGGATTTACATACATTTCTTAATACATTAAGTAAAAATAAATAAATAAATAAATAATACATAGCCACATTTCCAACACTCAAGGCATCTAAAGTTAACTAAAAACCTTTAAAAAAAAAAAACCCAAGTCTCAAAGAACCTACACTCACTCTCCAGATCTAAAATATTTGATAACTTCTGAAACTCTAATCCAAACACTTAAATACTTCAAAAATGTGGTTATAACCCATGAGGATGTTCAGAAAAAATGGAAACAGGTCTTTTTCTACGGCATTGATTCACCAATGAGCCCATGTAGTTTGATATAGATACTTCTTTTTACGTTCAATTAATTATATATTTGGCAAAAAAAAAAAATCTTAAAAACAATAAAGTTTGAATGAACCTTTGCATGATCAGCAAATAAAATATAGAAAAATACTCATTTGTCACTGAAAATTACAAAATGCACAAATGGTGATAAAGATGATAAAGAAAAGTTAAATATAGAAAAAAAAAAAAACTCATCGGATTCTATGTCTTTAAGGACAAAGCTAAAAGTAAACGCATTAATAATCCTCAACATCTGTGTGGAAATGCTTTTTATTTCTAGTTACTTGACTGAGTTTTAGTGGAGTTGGATTAAGACTCATTGATCCATGGGTGCGTTAGTGAAGGTGACTGAAGAAACACTCCCAGAAACAAGTTGACCTTGAACCCCCCACCCACTCAGTAGCTGGGAAACTCAATGTCGTGACCCCGGTGGCTTCTGTCACAGCAGGTGTTTCTCCTCCGAGGTGTAATTGTACCACAACATGAGGATACGCAGAGATATGATACTGTTGTGCATCAATTACAGGACACAATGGTGCGTGTGTCGCTGACAGTTTTATATGCAGTTCATCCAGTCGTGCATAATGCTTCAGAGTCATAGTAGAACATGCAAGTCAGAGAAATCATAAAGAATATGAAACTTTTCAGATCATCCATCACCTCCTTGTGTGACGTGCGGCACAGGTCTGTTGTGTTATCCTTTTGAAGAGGATATCAAGTGAACACTTACATGGAACTATGAGGAATGTGTCACTGTGGTGTCCAGCAGACTGCCGCATCCACAGGAATGTGACAAAGTATAATCTGTTCTCTACCAAAGCTGCAAAAGTTCTTCCCCACGCAACGTCTCAATCCCATAAACACACCTCGGCCCGTCTCTGCACACTTTTTTTTTTTTTTTATCTTAAATGATGTCATTGCAAAAATACTGCGAATTTGCACTAAAGTGTAACAGCCTTAAATATTAGTAAGAGAATAACATTAAAATGCAATGAAAACCACTATAGAACGTGCTTCTGTAGCAGCGACAATTGGGACACAGTTTAGGAACGCATTCATATACCAGTAAAATATATGAAATTTTACATATACTGCACCTTTAGTTAAATCATATTCTGAATTTTACAGATTTTTTGGTTTTGATTCTATAATTTAGACCTTTTTCCTGATGGACCGTTTTAGAATTAAGATATGAGGTGTATACTTCTATATTATTCTGGTTTTATGAGGATTCTGTGGACATGTACAGAAAATGAATGTAAGTGTCATGTTTTACTGCTGGTGTTTATGGTGAACTGGAGGAAAGACAAAGATCATGACATGGATGTTCCGAAGAAAAGTCCAGAAACACACGACTGTTAAACAGGGGATGTCGACAGTGTTCAAATTACGTATACAAATATCAAATAACTGATGTTTTCATGATGTTTGAACATCTGCCATAGTGGAAAATATTATTTATAAATGGGTATGCGTGACTACATATTAATAAGAATTCTGCTGGACTATTTGTTTTTATTAGCCATGTTATTAAGAATGTTTTTTTTGGGAAATAATAGCCCCCCCTAATATATATATATATATATATATATATAT